>WNWK01032325.1:0-21983 GCA_009830355.1 Cherax destructor
ACTAACACTACAATCATGCACTGGTTCCAGGCATTTTCTTTGCAAGATGACATGCAACTGCCTTGCCTTTCCACAAATGATTGTCTCTGACACACTATCACCCGCTAACTCTTTATCCTTGATCCACACCAGCAACAACTTCTCAACCTGTTCGACTATTTGTGGTGTATTTTTGGCTAGCATATCAACACCTTTTGCAACATCAGCTTCCTTGATTTGTTCCTTCTTTGCCAGGATAGAAGCGATAGTTGACCTGTTTTTGCCATATATCCTGGCAAGCTCAAATTCGCACACCACTCTCGTATTTTTGTATAATTTCCTTCTTCATGTCTATGGTGTTTCTCACTTTCTTTACCACAGGGATACCACTAGGAACTTTCTTGGGGCCCATGGTAGCTTATTTTACAGTCGCACTTAATGAACAAGCTCCAAACGATTAATTGTGAAATGTTTGGATGAGCATGCAGGGTGATGTTCACTCAAGTGTAAACAATGCTAGACTGGCTCACAGCGCTTGCGCGGCGAGGCGCGCAAGCGCCTGGGCAGACAGGTCTGGTACGCACTTGTTTGGCGGGACAAAATTTGTTCGAAAAAAGTGTTCGAAACTCAATTTGTTCGATTGCCGAGGAGTTCGAAACTTGGGGTTCCACTGTAGTACAGTGAACCCTCGGTTAGCGGCCGTTCCTGTTAGCAGTTAGCAGCCGGGTTTACGGCTCCCGGTTAGCGGCAGTTTTTTCGGTTAACAGCTGTATGGGGCGGCTTGCGCTTCAGTTTGCCTGTCTCTCGGTGCATGAGGAAGCTTCTGCTCATTCATCCAGACATTTCGCTTGTTTTTCGTGGTTTTTTGTCAGTGCAACTGCGAAGTAAGTAACCATGGCTCCCAAGAAAGTTCCTAGTAAAGTTCCTGTGGCAAAGAGAGTGAGAAACACCATGGAATTTAAGAGAGAGGTGATTGAGAAATATGAGTGGTATGTGGGTGCTGGAACTTGCCAGGATGTTTCGGAATAACAAATCAACTATTACATCCATCCTGGCAAAGAAAGAACAAATCAAGGATGCTGATGTTGCCAAAGGAGTAGCTTTTGTAACAAAACAAAGGTCACCAATAATGGAAGAAATGGAAAAGTTATTGTTGTTGTGGATTAAGGAAACAGAAATAGTGGGAGACAGTGTAGTGGAGTCTGTTATTTGTGAGGAAAAGGAAGAGGAGGAGGTGCCTTCTTAAGTGATTAAGGAAATGTGTGGAATGTGGAATAGGTTACAAAGTTTTGTTGAAAAATACCATCCTGACCAAGCTGAAACAAGTCATATCTGCAACATGTTTAGTGACAAAACCTTGTCCCACTTCAGGGAAATGTTAAAGAGGTGCCAGAAACAGAGCACTTTAGGACAGTTATTTTTCTAGACAAGGGTCTAGTGACTCTCAAGCTGGTCCTAGTGGCATTAACCCTTTGACTGTTTCGTTTGTATATATACGTCTTACGAGCCAATGTTTCGGACATATTAAGACGCATAAATTCTAGCGGCCTCAAATCAAGCAGGAGAAAGCTGGTAGGCCTACATGTGAGAGAATGGGTCTGTGTGGTCAGTGTGCGCAGTATAAAAAAAATCGGGCAGCCAGTGGTGCATTGTGGGAAAGCCATTTCAGTAGTCCTTGTTCAGCATGCCTAGCGGTAAGAATTATCTGACTCCTTGGCGCATCTGGGACTGTTCTCTTCCTCAATGATAGCTCTAACACAGATGGAAGTGTCTCTGAAGATAAATTTCATGGTTTTGAGGAGTTTGTGACCGAAAAAAATGTCCAGGATACCAGAAGGAAGGAAGGAAGGAAAGAAGAGATGAGTGGAAGGAAGGAAAGAAGAAGTAAGGAAGGAGGAAATTAAGAAGGAAGGAATTAAGAAAGAGAGAAAGGAAGGAAGGAAGAGATTAGAGGAAGGAAGGAACAAAAGAAGTAAGAAAGGAAGGAAGGAAGAGATTAGAGGAAGGAAGGAACAAAGGAAGGAAGAAATAAAGGAAGGAAGGCAGGAAGGAAGAGATGAGAGGAAGGAAGTAAGGAAATATGTAAGAAAGGAAGGCAAAAAGAAAGGAAGGAATGAAGGAAGAAAGGAAGCTAGGAAGGTAGGTATGAAGGAAAGGAAGGAGGTTGTGGGGAAGAAGATATGGGTCCCCTTTTGTGTTGACAGGTTGACAGGCAGTGTGGGTGGTGAGTAATGGTATAATATGTCATTTTGACAGCTGCATTACCCTGACTCAGCAAATTTAGATGTCAAATGTAAAGTCATGAAGATTGGGGAAGGGCAAAGAAGACCGCAGACAGAGTATAGTCTAGGTGGCCAAAGACTGCAAACCTCACTCAAGGAAAAAGATCTTGGGGTGAGTATAATACCGAGCACACATCAATCAGATAACTGCTGCAGCATACGGGCGGCTGGCAAACCTAAGAATAGCATTCCAATACCTCACTAAGGAATCATTCAAGACTCTGTACACCATATACGTCAGGCCCATACTGGAGTATGCAGCACCAGTTTGGAACCCACACCTGGTCAAGCACGTCAAGAAATTAGAGAAAGTGCAAAGGTTTGCAACAAGACTAGTCCCAGAGCTAAGGGGATTGTCCTACGAAGAAAGGTTAAGGGAAATCGGCCTGACGACACTAGAGGACAGGAGGGTTAGGGGAGACATGATAACGACATATAAAATACTGCGAGGAATAGATAAGGTGGACAAAGACAAGATGTTCCAGAGAGGGGACACAGAAACAAGGGGTCACAATTGGAAGTTGAAGACTCCTATGAGTCAAAGAGATGTTAGGAAGTATTTCTTCAGTCATAGAGTTGTCAGGAAGTGGAATAGCCTAGAAAGCGACGTAGTGGAGGCAGGAACCATACATAGTTTTAAGACGAGGTTTGATAAAGCTCATGGAGCAGGGAGAGAGAGGACCTAGTAGCAATCAGTGAAGAGGCGGGGCCAGGAGCTATGACTTGACCCCTGCAACCACAAATAGGTGAGTACACACACACACACACACACACACACACACAGTTTGGAGCTTTGAAGTGCTAATTGCAGTTGATGGAAAGTGTACAGTCATTATATATGTGTACTGTATAGTATATATTATAGAACAATAGTAATAAACATTTTGTAAACAATATAATGATACTAATGTTTGTGTGATTATTGTGTTGCATACAACGAGTTTATATATATACATTGCACCTTACTTTGGTCTCACAGGCCACATAAGTTATGTAAAAAAATAAAATAGTGAAAAAACAAGAAACCTACAAAAGGAAGTAAACCAAAGTTTACCGGGTGAGCGGCATTCGCCGCTGTTGCCATATGCGGCTCATTTTTTGCCAACTTTACACCTCTATATCTCGGTAAATACTGATCGCAAAATTTTTTGGGGGGATTTAAACAATCATAAAAATAATCTTAACATTTTGATAACAATTTTTTTTTTTTTCGAATATTTCCCGACATAGAATGACAGTTTCAGAGAGGGGCCTCCGACAGTCGAAGGGTTTAAAAACAAAGACGGGAAGTAACCCGGAAAAGGACTTGGTACTTGACGTCTTTATGGAAGGGGATTACCCTTCCAAACAATAGTAACTCCTCCATCCTCTCCCCTCCTCCCGTCTTCCATACATCAACAAATCTTCAATAAAGGTAAATGTCATGTTATTATTGTTTTATTCTTCATGTCTCATTGTTTTCTGTGTATGTACATCTATATTTCATGTCAAAATGTTTTTTGTTTTAATACTTTTGGGTGTCTGAAACGGATTAATTGGATTTACATTATTTCTTATGGGGAAAATGGTTTTGAAAATCGTAAATTTTTAATTTCGACAGACTTTCTGGAATGGATTAATTACGATAATCAAGGGTCCACTGTATATATACAGTGGACCCCCGGATTACGTACTGCTCCAAACTCGAACAATTATGTAAGTGTATTTTTGCAAGTGCTTTTGTAAGTGTATTTTTGGGGGGTCTAAAAGGACTAATCTAATTTACATTATTCCTTATGGGAACAAATTGTTCGGTAACGGCACTTGAACAGCATTCTGGAACGAAATAATGACGTAATCCGGGAGTCCACTGTATATATATATATATATATATATATATATATATATATATATATATATTTATTTATTTATTTATTTATTATATCAGGGTTTGTGGGAGCTTTTGACCTTGGCTTTGTATATGCTTTTATGAAGTATGTTTAATACAAGTTAATAGTTTTGTTTCACAAATTTTTTATGTTTATATTTTTTTTTTAATCATAGATTTCATGTACTGTACATATATAGCTAATGGATCTTCCCGGTTTGTTATGGATAAGCATTGTGTAGTGAGTGTTTTCAAAGGGGTCATATTCTATTTTTATAGTGTTTAGTCTTAGTGTTCTGTCATGATTGTAAACACAGTAATTGGATGTCCTGTAGAATCTTTTTAACTTGGAACTGACTTAACCCTTTCAGGGTCCAGACCGCCCAATCTAAAACTTGTCCACAGTGTCCAACAATTAAACCAAAAAAAATAGTTTTTTTTCTTATGGAATAGTAGAGAATCTTTTTCTGAAGGTAATAAAAAAAAAGTACGAAATTTGATGGAAAATTTACGAAATATCGCTATCGCGAATTTTGCTGCGTCAGCGATATTTATGCATCAGCGATTTTGCCCACTTTGACTCCCATTTTAGGCCAATTACATTATTCCAGTCCACCAAATTTTTAGGTATTCCACTATTTTATCAATTGAGCACAAGAAACTGCCCAATCAACTATTTGAACTATGCAATTAAGTGATCAGAAATTGGTAATTTGGCCAATTTCACACAAATTTAAAAATATTCCAGTTTCAAAATAGGGTCTAGAATAAACAGTACATGCATTCCTGGCACTAAAATAACATTTCCTCTGTTTATTATTTATGTTTCCAGGCTTTAGAAATTAATTCTATTTTGATTTTTTATTCAAATAAAGAACTTTTATTCACACCAAAAAATAGAAGATTGTAATAATTGTATAAATAATATCAGCGCATTTGTGAATGTATATTAGACCCACCAGTTGACGTGTATTGGACGCATGACGTCATTTGTTTACTCTTGAACATTGGCAAAAATCGAACATTTCTGTTACTTTGAGCTCAGTTTCAACCTATTTTCAATACTAAAACCAGTCAAAATCATCTCTATTTCTGTAATATATCCTCCATTTTATTAAATGAGACTACGAAACTGCAAATACACTGCTATGAAAATGCACTGCAAAGTCACTGTTTTAATCCAAAAACAGAGTCGCAGATTTTTCCCCGTGCACTGTGTGTTGCAGGATTTGTTTTATGTGGTGCACACCACATAGATGCATTCTCTCGTATCTTAGCCCAAATTTATCGCTCACAGCTTATCTGAGTGAGCTGAGCTCATGACGTAGTACTACGGCTTGGACCCTGGCTTCAAAGTTGTAGAACTATGGAACGGACCCTCAAGGGGTTAATAAATTTCGTGTAGAGTATGCAATTATATTTTTCTTAATACAGTACATGGATACTACTGAGAATGAACTATAGTACTGTAGTTAAAAAATGCAGTTTTCTTTACTAGGGAAATGAAAAGAGATTTATTAGAAATTAATTTCTCTCAGAATTTTTTTTTTTTTTTTTGCATGAATGCTGCAAAATTTTTACATTTTAAAGCTTGCCCGATGTTATGTAATGCAAACTTTAATTTGGTTTTAGAATTCATAAAAAAATCTGGGTTCTTTTTTTTTTTTTTTTGCTAGATGCATGATGCCAGTAAGGGGCGACAAAGTACAGAAGCGGGTCAATGAGCGGGGACGAAACTATAATGTAGAGCGTGACATCATTAACCTGGGCCTCCTGGGAAGAGACCACCATGGACAACAAGACCCTTATCTGGATGTTGTAAGTATTAAGCTATTTTTATAGAATAAATTCTTAAGTAGAAGAACAATGCAGGAAATGGGAGTCATCCTATCAAGGTGAGTTCAGAGGGGTAAATAAAGGTATGGTAACTTGGTTAGACATTCATCTGAGTACAGTATTTATACAGTGTTCTAATAGTTTGCTAAATTGGTGATTTTTAAAAAGAAAGGTATGAAAAATTGATACACAAATCTTGAGTTTCTTGGAGTACAATGTTAAATGGTTGTGGATAAGAATCTGGTAATGTGTCAAAGGCCTCTAAACTCTCTGAACCATTATTATCTCGTCACCAGATTCTGTTCATATTCATAGCAGATGAACAAGGTGGCTTTAGGAAGGGTAGGGGGGTGTAGACCAAGTGTTTACAGTGAAACATATAGGTGAACAGTATTTAGATAAGGGTAAAGATGTTTTTGTGGCATTTATGGATTTGGAAAAGGCGTATGATAGGGTGGATAGGGGGCAATGTGGCAGATGTTGCAAATGTATGGAATAGGAAGTAGGTTATTGAAAGCAGTGAAGAGTTTTTATGAGAATAGTGAGGCTCAAGTTAGAGTATGTAGGAGAGAGGGAGATTATTTCCCAGTAAAAGTAGGCCTTAGACAGGGATGTGTGATGTCACCATGGTTATTCAATATATTTATAGATGGAGTTGTAAGAGAAGTGAATGCTCAGATGTTGGCAAGAGGTGTGAGGTTAAAGGATGAAGAATCTAACACAAAGTGGGAGTTGTCTTAGTTGCTCTTTGCTGATGACACTGTGCTTTTGGGGGATTCTGAGGAGAAGTTGCAGAGTTTGGTGAATGAGTTTGGTAGGGTATGTAAAAGAAGGAAATTAAAAGAGAATATAGGAAAAAGTAAGGTGATGAGGATAAAAAATTAGGAAACAAAAGATTGAATATCAGATTGGAGGGAGAGAGTATGGAGGAGGTGAATGTATTCAGATAATATTTGGGAGTGGACATGTCAGCAAATGGGTCTGTGAAAGATGAGGTGAGTCGTAGAATTGACGAGGGGGAAAAGGTGAGTGGTGCACTGAGGAGTCTCTGGAGACAAAGAACTTTATCCATGAAAGCAAAGAGGGAATGTATGAAAGTATAGTTATACCAATGTTATTTTATGAGTGTGAAGCATGGCTGGTGAATGTTGCAACAAGGAGAAGGCTGGAGACAGTGGAGATGTCATATCTGAGAGCAATGTGTGGTGTGAATATAATGCAGAGAATCCGTAGTTTAGAGATTAAGAGAAGGTGCGAGATTACCAAAACTATTATCCAGAGGGCTGAGGAGAGGTTGTTGAGGTGGTTCGGACATTTAGAGAGGATGGAACAAAATAGAATGACTTTGAGAGTGTATAAATATGTCGTGGAGGGAAGGCAGGGTAGGGGTCGGCCTAGGAAAGGTTGGAGGGAGAGGGTAAAGGATGTTTTGTGTGCGAGGGGCTTGGACTTCCAGCAAGCGTGCATGAGCGTGTTAGATAGGAGCAAATGGAGACAAATGGTTTTTAGGACTTGACGTGCTGTTGGATTCTGAGCAAGGTAACATTTATGAAGGGATTCAGGGAAACCGGCAGGCCGGACTTGAGTCCTGGAGATGGGAAGTACAGTGTCAGCACTCTGAAGGAGGGGTGTTAATGTTGCAGTTTTATAACTGTAGTGTAAGCACGCCTCTGACAAGACAGTGATTGAGTGAATGATGAAAATTTTCCTTTTTCAGGCCACCCTGCCTTGGTGGGAAGCGGCCAATGTGTTAATAAAAAAAATAATAAAATTAATGCTGACCAATTGCCAATAGTTTAACAGGGCAAAGACTGAGCTGTGATTAATGGACAAAGGATGAAGTCTCTATTAGTATATGTATACACCTTGTACTGAATTATCCAAATGGATTTTGCATGTCATGAATTTTGCACATGCATCATGACTGAGTAATATTTTCTACTGAATTATAAATGTATAAAATAATGGGCCTCTACATGCTGGACAATAGGGATAGTCTTGATATATGTGCTGTGCTATGGCCATTTTTTTTTTCTTCCAGAAATAAAAAAAAATAATATTGATACTTTACTTTCCTGTGAAGTGTTGAAGTTGCATTGTTTAAAGCCTAATATACTGTATTGTAGGGTGATGAATATTATACAAAACTCCAAAATGTTTTTTTTTGTAAAATGTCATTTCTATCATTTGATTTTCCAAGTGTATTATTTTTATTTTCCACATATATTTTAGTGCACAATTTACACTAATTTTCTGTCAGAGTAGGCATGACAGATATGTATCAGGGCATGTGGCTCTCTCTCCATGAAACAATGCCACATCACTTCTCTTACATCAGTACCTGTCTCTCTACTCTGTCATGGCTCTGGCTGTATGGGGTGCTATCAAAAAGTTCCCGGACTTGAATTTTTGCGCACTTCCTGGGTGAAATATGGCAATAGCATAGATCACGCTGCGCAGTACACTTCTTTGGGAAGTAGTGAGTTTCATCGTGGTCGGGCATTCCGTTGAGGTTAGATGGGCATTATTTTTTATTGTGTTAGTGCATTGGGGGAGTGACTGACTGACTGACACAAGATAGTGACTGACTGACTGACTGACACAAGAGAGTGACTGACTGACTGACTGACAGACACAAGAGAGTGACTGACTGACTGACAGACACAAGAGAGTGACTGACTGACTGACAGACACAAGAGAGTGACTGACTGACTGACAGACACAAGAGAGTGACTGACTGACTGACAGACACAAGAGAGTGACTGACTGACTGACAGACACAAGAGAGTGACTGACTGACTGACAGACACAAGAGAGTGACTGACTGACTGACAGACACAAGAGAGTGACTGACTGACTGACAGACACAAGAGAGTGACTGACTGACTGACAGACACAAGAGAGTGACTGACTGACTGACAGACACAAGAGAGTGACTGACTGACTGACAGACACAAGAGAGTGACTGACTGACTGACACAAGAGAGTGACTGACTGACTGACTGACACAAGAGAGTGACTGACTGACGACACAGAGAGTGACTGACTGACTGACTGACACAAGAGAGTGACTGACTGACTGACCGACACAAGAGAGTGACTGACTGACTGACACAAGAGAGTGACTGACTGACTGACCGACACAGGAGAGTGACTGACTGACTGACACAGGAGAGTGGCTGACTGACTGACACAGGAGAGTGGCTGACTGACTGACACAGGAGAGTGGCTGACTGACTGACACAGGAGAGTGGCTGACTGACTGACACAGGAGAGTGGCTGTCTGACTGACACAGGAGAGTGACTGTCTGACTGACACAAGAGAGTGACTGACTGACTGACACAAGAGAGTGACTGTCTGACTGACACAAGAGAGTGACTGACTGACTGACACAAGAGAGTGACTGACTGACACAAGAGAGTGACTGACTGACACACAGAGAGTGACTGACTGACACAGAGAGTGACTGACTGACACAGGAGAGTGACTGACTGACACAAGAGAGTGACTGAATGACACAAGAGAGTGACTGACTGACACAAGAGAGTGACTGACTGACACAAGAGAGTGACTGACTGACACAAGAGAGTGACTGACTGACTGACCGACACAAGAGAGTGACTGACTGACTGACACAGAGAGTGACTGACACGACACAGGAGAGTGACTGACTGACTGACACAGGAGAGTGACTGACTGACTGACACAGGAGAGTGACTGACTGACTGACACAGGAGAGTGACTGACTGACTGACACAGGAGAGTGACTGACTGACTGACACAGGAGAGTGACTGACTGACTGACACAGGAGAGTGACTGACTGACTGACACAGGAGAGTGACTGACTGACTGACTGACACAGGAGAGTGACCCGACCTGACTGACACAGGAGAGTGGACTGACTGCTGACACAGGAGAGTGACTGACTGACTGACACAGGAGAGTGACTGACTGAACTGACACAGGAGAGTGACTGACTGACTGACACAGGAGAGTGACTGACTGACTGACTGACTGATTGACACAGGAGAGTGACTGACTGACACAGGAGAGTGACTGACTGACACAGGAGAGTGACTGACTGACACAGGAGAGTGACTGACTGACACAGGAGAGTGACTGACTGACACAGGAGAGTGACTGACTGACACAGGAGAGTGACTGACGCACAGGAATGACTGACTGACACAGGAGATGACTGACTGACACAGAGATGACTGACTGACACAGGAGATGACTGACTGACACAGGAGAGTGACTGACTGACACGGTGACAGCGACAGGAGACTGACTGACTGACACAGGAGATGACTGACTGACACAGGAGATGACTGACTGACACAGGAGAGTGACTGACTGACACAGGAGACTGACTGACTGACACAGGAGACTGACTGACTGACACAGGAGACTGACTGACTGACACAGGAGACTGACTGACTGACACAGGAGACTGACTGACTGACACAGGAGACTGACTGACTGACACAGGAGATGACTGACTAGACTGACAACAGGAGACTGACTGACTGCACAGGAGACTGACTGACGCACAGGAGATGACTGACTGACACAGGAGACTGACTGACTGGACACAGGAGACTGACTGACTGACAGAAGACTGACTGACACAGGAGACTGACTGACTGACACAGGAGACTGACTGACTGACACAGGAGACTGACTGACTGACACAGGAGACTGACTGACTGACACAGGAGACTGACTGACTGACACAGGAGACTGACTGACTGACACAGGGCTGACTGCAACAGCTGACACAGGAGACTGACTGACTGACAGAGACTGACTGACTGACAGAGACTGACTGACTGACAGAGACTGACTGACACTGACACAGGAGACTGACTAGACTGACTGACACAGGAGATGACACTGACCAGAGCTGACGCCACAGAGAGACTGACTACAGATCTGACACAGGAGATGACTGACACTGACTGATGCACAGGAGAGATGACTGACTGACTGACACAGGAGAGTGACTGACTACCTGAACTGACACAGGAAGTGACTGACTACGATACCTGACACAGGAGTGAGACTGAACTGACTGACTGACACAGGAGAGTGACTGACTGACTGACGGAGATGATGACTGACTGGATACTGCCACAGAGATGACTGACTGACACAGGAAGTGACTGACTGCAAAGGACGACTGACACGGAGATGACTACTGCACAGGAACTGACGCTGACACAGGAAGTGACTGACTGACAGAGATCAGACTACAGAATGACCACTGACACATACAAGGAGTGACACTGCACGGTAACAGGAAAGTGACTGCACGGCACTACGAGGCTAGACTGACCCTGACCACAGGAGACTGACTGACGACAGGAGTGACTGACACAGGAGAGACTGACCAGACTGACTGACACAGAGTAACTGACAGCAGCGCACACAGGAGACTGACTGAACGGAACTGCACTGACACAGGAAGCTGACTGACAAACAACAGAACCCACCACTGGAACTGACTGACACAGGACGACGAGTGACTGACTGACTGACACAGGAGCGCTGACTGACACGAACTGACTGACACAGGAATGACTGACTGAGACTGATGACACAGAGTGATGAGAACTGGATGATTTCTTGCCGTTTTGGCTTGACCAAGCTGAGTTTATTCTTCTCCGTCTGGTCCTCGACTAGCGGTGATCCTATAGCGGTACAGTGGTCTGACTAGCTGATTCCTTCTTTGTGGCGTAAATATTTCCTCGTGTAGAGGCCATTCCCTAGTGTAGCGGTCCGTACCAGACCTGTCCGCCTGCCCACGCTTGTGCACAGGATGCCAGTCCAGCGTTGTTTACCATTGAGAGAACATTACCCAGCGCGCTCTTTCAAACATTCACAATACTTTTGTTGTGTTTATTGGTGGTTCAGTGATTCTCACTGTGAAATAAGTCACCTTGGGTCCAAAGAAGCTTCCTAGTGGCACCCCTGTGGTAAAGAGAGTGAGAAACACCATCGAACTAAAGAAGGAGATAGTTGAAAAATATGAGAGTGGTATACGTGTGAGTTAGCTTGCCAGGATGTACAAGAAAAACACATCTATCACCACTATCCTGGCAAAGAAAAATGAAATCAAGGAAGCTAATGTTGCAAAAGGGGTTATGTTAACGAAAAATAGATAGAAAACAGTGGATGAGGTTGAGAAGTTGTTGGGGGTGTGGATCAATGAAAAACAGATAGCGGGTGATAGTATTTCCATGGCGATAATTTGTGAAAAGGCAAGGCAGTTGCACGCAGATCTTGTCAAGACAATGCCTGGAACCAGTGGTGAGGAGAGTGATTTTAAAGCCAGCAAAGACTGGTTTGAGAGGTTTAAGAAATGTAGTAGCATACACAGTGTTGTGAGGCATGGTGAGGCAGCCAGCTCAGACAAACATGCAGCTGAAAAGTTTGTGCAGGAATTCCAGGGGTTCGTAGACACTGAAAAATTCGAACACCAACAAGTGTTTAATTGTGATGAAACAGGCCTGTTTTGGAAGAAAATGCCCAACAGGACCTTCATTACTCAGGAGGAAAAGGCACTCCCAGGACACAAGCCTATGAAAGACAGGCTAACTCTTATGCTTTGTGCCAATGCCAGTGGTGATTTTAACCCTTTCAGGGTCGCAAGGCCCTCTCCCAAAGTCGTTTTCAGGGTCGCAAATTTTTCGGAATTTTTTTTTTTCTTATGAAATGATAGAGAATCTTTTTCCGATCATAACGCCACCAAAATTATGAAATTTGATGGAAAACTAACGGAATTATGCTCTTGTGAAAGCGGTATTGATGACATTTTCGCATTGGCGATTTCGCCCACTTTGAGCCCAATTTTCGGCAAATTCCAATGTTTCAGTCTACCAAAATTATAGCTATTTCGCTAGAATTCAATTTGTTCTATCATTTGAGTATAAGAAACCGCCAATTTACCGATCTCAACTACCCAATAAAGTGATCAGAAATTGGCAGTTTGGCCAATTTCACACAAATTTCAAAAGATGCCAATTTCAAAATAGGGTCCAGAATTTTTATTCTCAAAAAAAAAAAAAAAAAAAAAAAGATTTTCTGTTATGTATACAACTGCATCATTGTAAAAATGGTATAAATAATATCAGCGCACTTTTGCAAGAATATTAGACTCTCCAGTTGATGTGTATTGGACGCATGGCGTGATTTGTTTACTCTTGAACATCAGCAAAAATCAAACATTTTCGCTACTTTGCGCTCAGTTTCAAGGTACTTGTCATCGTGAAACCAGTCAAAATTATCTCTATTTCTGTAATATATCATCCATTCTATCAAATGAGACTAAGAAAACGAGAATACAAGCATAAATACTATACGAAAATAGACTGTAAAGTCGCTGTTTTAAACCAAAAACACGGTCAGGTTTTTTTTCCTCATTATGCACTGTGTGGTGCAGGATTTTTTTTTATACTGCGCACACTGACCGCACAGACCCATTCTCTCACATCTAGGCCTACCAGCCTGTTTCCACTTGATTTGAGGGTGCTAGAATTTAGGCGTACTAGTACGACGAAAACCCTGGCGCGTAAGCCGTACTAGTACGGCTGAAACCTTGAAAGGGTTAGTGAAGCCTTTACTGGTGTATCACGCAGAAAATCCCAGAGCCTTCAAGAAACACAATGTTAACAGGAATAATTTGTGTGTGTATTGGAAGGCTAACACCAAGGCATAGGTCACTAAGGACATTTTCGTGGAATGGCTCACTGGAGTGTTTGGCCCTAGTGTGAAGAAATACAGTGGTACCTCGAGTTACGATGGTCCCCAAAATCGCCCTTTTATGTAAGTTTATTTTTTTAAATGCTTTTGTAGGTATATTTTTGGGGGTGTAAAAGGACTAGTCTATTTTACATTATTCCTTATGGGGATAAATTTGTTTGGTAATGGCACTTGAACAGCATTCTCGAACGAAAAAATATGGTAACTCGAGGTACCACTGTACCTTCTGGAAAAGAAATTGGGGCTCAAGTGCCTCCTGCTACTGGACAATGCTCCTGCTCATCCTCACAACTTGGGAGACTATTTGTCTTATGAGTTCAGTTTCATCACAGTGAAGTTCTTGCCTCCTAACACCACTCCTCTCATCCAGCCCATGGACCAGCAGGTCATTGCAAACTTCAAGAAACTGTACACCAAAGCAGTGTTTCAAAGGTGCTTTGATGTGACCTCAGTCTCTGAATTGACTCTAAGAGAGTTCTGGAAAGATCACTTCAATATCGTCCATTGCATAGGCCTTATAGGTAAGGCTTGGGAGGGAGTGACTTCCAGGACTTTGAACTCTGCTTGGAGACCACTGTGTTGAAAAGAGGGATTTTGAAGGATTTGAAGCTGACCCTGACGACCCTGTGCCTGTTGTGGACTCTATTGTGGAATTGGGCAAGTCCCTGGGGTTGGAGGTGAGTGGTGAGGATGTGGAAGAGTTGGTGGAGGAGCACAGGGTAGACCTAACCACTGAAGAGCTGAGAGAGCTTCATCAGGAACAGCAACAGACGACATTTAAGGAAATTGATTCAGAGGAGAAGGCTGGACAGGGTGAGGTAGTAACTTCTTCAGAGATTAATGAAATTTGTTCTATATGGACTAAGGTGCAGACATTTGTTGAAAAACACCACCCTGAGCAAGCTGAAGCAAACCACATCTGCAACATGTTCAGTGACAGAATCTTGCCCCACTTCAGAAAAATATTGAAGAGTCGCCAGAAACAGAGGACTCTGGACAGTTATTTTTCGAGGCAGGGATCCAGTGACTCTCAAGCTGGTCCTAGTGGCATTAAAAGAAAAAGAAGGGAAGTAACCCCAAATAAGGACTTGTTATCTGAAGTCTTTATGGAGGGGGATTCCCCTTCCAAACACTAACACCCACCCCCTGTCCTCCTCCCTATCTTCCAGATGCCTGCAACTGTCTTCAATAAAGGTAAGTAAATGTTATTTATTATTCTGTTGTAGTATTTATTATTTATTATGTACGTATTTATAATTACATATGTGTTAATAATGTTGTTTTGTGTATGTAGAACTATAATTAAAATGTATTTTTTGTGAATATTTTTGGGTGGAACGGATTAATTGTATTTACATTATTTCTTATGGGAAATAAGGTTTCGAATTACGAGCAATTCGTGTTAAGGCCTAGCTCCTGGAACGGATTATGACCGCTAGTCGAGGGACCACTGTATAGTCACCTGTCAACTCTTTGGCTATGTTTGATCATCTGACTACAAGGCTTTCTTTCAGCAATGAAGATTCCAACAGAATGAGGTGAAGAATTTACACATATAGCCTGTCTGTGGGAAAGAGGAAACTGGCCAGCCCTTTTCTCTGTGCTCAGAACCTCTGATTGGAATGTTCTTCTCCAAAGTGATGTCGACCACCAAGTGAATGCCTTCACTGGACACAGCCTTAATCTCCAACAAGAATACATCTCTCACTGGTAGTATGTGATGAAGCCTACAGATCAGCCTTGGTTCAGCCTTCATTGTAGAGAGGCTGGTACTGCTAAGTACAGCGGAACCTCGGTTTTCGTGATTAATTCGTTCAAGAAAGTCTGGCGAAAACCGAATTGTATGAAAACTGAAGCAACATTTCCCATAAATAATGTAAATCCAATTAATCCGTTCCAGACATCCAAAAATATTAACAAAAAAATACATTTTATAGAGAATAACTATACAGGTATCCCTCAACATTCACGAGGGTTAGGGGATCAAGAGCCTCGTGAATGTTGAAAAATCGCGAATGTTTGGTGCCCCAATATACTGTAGGGAAATATAATACAATACTGCTTCCTTAACCTATTGAACCATGAACAATCATAAAACACATATAAACATCGTAAAATAATGTACTATATACATGTTATTTTGACATGAGCTGGCTGTGGAGGGAGGCTTGTAATAGTATAATTATACAATAAGTATTTTATAGTGTTGTGAAGTGTCATGGGGAATCAAGTTACTGACACACTGCTTCTTCTCCCTCTGCTGTAGCTCCGCCCACTTTGTAATGATGCCAAATGTTGAATTAAATATGTATACATTAGAACAAATAATGAAACTCCAACTTCATAACGTTATTTTATTTTGCATAACTCATATATTACAGAAAACAATAAAAAAGTAAAATACACATACGAGTTAAGCTTACAGAAAAATACATTAAATTCACCACCTAACATTGTTACGAAGTGGGAGGAGCTATTGGAGGGAGGGAGAAGCGCAGTAACATTCAGTGTCTCTTAAGAATCGTCATGGGTGTTGGAGTTAGCCTTACGCAATAAAATGTTGTGTAATTACACTAATATTAGTATAAGGTTATCTATCTGTTACATTGTCAGGTTGATATTCAGAAACATGTAAGTACTAGAACTTAATAAGTGCTGAAATGAATATATATGCCATATTATATGAGGGTAAAACAGGCACAGATACCGCTACTATATAAGATGTTTCAATAGATGGTAACATGCCTAAATCACTCTTGTGTAAGAACAAATGCAAAAATAGCATTTATTGTTTTTATAATAATAATAATTTATAATAATTGATCTGGAGCACTTTAAATGTTATCAGTATTTGGTAGCTGACATTTAGAGCACTCCATAGCAATTATTATTATTATTTATTATTATTATTATTATTAATATTATTTCCTACAATATATTGTAAGAAAATAATAATAATAATAATAATAATTATTATTTCCCTACATATATTGTAGAGAAATAATAATAATAAATAATAATAATAATAATAATAATAATTGCTGTGGAGTGCTCTAAATGTCAGCTACTAAATACTGATGACATTTAAAGTGTTCCAGATCAATTATTATAAATTATTATTATTCTAAAAATAATAAATGCTATTTTTGCATTTGTTCTTATAACAAGAGTGATTTAGGCATGTTTACCCTGATGTAAACTCTTTTATGGTGGCGGTCTGTTCCTGCTCTCTTACCACTCATATAATATGGCATATATTATTCATTTCAGCATCTTTATTACAGTTCTAGGGTATTTATCATGTTCTGATATCAATTTGGAATAAATGTAATAGATAGATAACCTTTATTTAGTACATTCATTACTTACTGCTTCCTTAACCTATTGAACCATGAGCAATCATAAAACACATGAAAACATAGTAAAATATTGTACTATATAGTACTACATACATGTTATACTGTAGTTTAATAACAAATAATGAACAAACAAAACACTAAGTGAGTGAGTGGTGGGTGGGCTGGCTTCCGGGTCGGAGGGAAGGTAGTAGGGACGCTCGGGTGGCGGGAAACTTAAATATGATTTGGTGGGTGGGAATTTGGCGGCCAGGAATTCGCGAATGTGTGAAGCCCGCGAAAGAAGAAAACACAAAAGTTGAGGAATACCTGTAGTTTTACATACAGAAAACAATGAGAAATAAATATAAATGACTAATAAAATGGATAAATGAACATTTAATATCACTTTTACCTTTATTGAAGACCCTTGTTGGCGTATGGAAGACGGCAAGGAGGGGAGAGGGAAAAGGAGAGGTTATTGTTTGGAAGGGGAATCCCCCTCCATAAGGACTTCAGGTATCAAGGCCCTATCCGGGGTTACTTCCCTTGTTTCTTTTACTGTCACTGGACCCCTGTCGCACAAAAAATCTGTTCCCTCTCAGCCCTTTACCAAAGAGCTGGCACTAGGAGCTTTCTTGGGGCCCATAGTGGCTTATTTAGCAGTTGCAAGCACTAAAAACAATGGAATAATGACAAAATGTATGGTATGAATGCGTGGGTGGCGGTCACTCGCTGGTAAACAATGGCACACTGACTCTGAATGGATTGTTGGGCTGCTCGGGCCACGAGTACGCGTCCAGGACGAATACTAACTCTGAGCGGATCAACGAACACGAACCAATATTTTTCCGAAAAAATGTCACAAACTCTGAATTTTACGAACTCCGACGCCTACGAACTCTGGGGGTCCACTGTATACGACAAATTCTAACCTTACAATAGAGCGAAAAAGAAATGTGAAGGACTTGAGAGTGATAATGTCAGAGGATATTACCTTTAAAGACCACAACAATGTATCTACCTCATCAGCTAGGAAAATGATAGGATGGATAATGAGAACCTTCAAAACTAGGGATGCCAAGCCCATGATGACACACTTCAAATCACTTGTTCTCTCTAGGCTGGAATACTGCTGTACACTAACGGCCCCCTTCAAGGCAGGCGACATTGCAGACCTGGAGAGTGTACAAAGAACTTAAGTACGATAAAGCACCTAAATTACTGGGAACGGTTGAAGGTCCTTGATCTGTATTCCCTGGAACGCAGGCGAGAGAGATACATGATACTATACACTTGGAAGGTCCTGGAGGGATTGGTACCAAACCTGCACACGAAAATCACTCCCTATGAAAGCAAAAGACTCGGCAGGAGATGCAACATTCCCCTGATGAAAAGCAGGGGCGCCATGAGTACACTGAGAGACAACACCATAAGTGTTTGGGGACCAAGACTGTTCAACTGCCTCCCAGAATACATTAGGGGGATTACCAATAGACCCCTGGTTGTCTTCAAGAAGGCACTGGACAGGCACCTAAAGTCAGTACCTGACCAACCGGGCTCTGGTTTGTACGTCAGTTTGCGTGCGGCCAGCAGTAACAGCCTGGTTGATCAGACCCTGATCCACCATGAGGCCTGGTCTCAGACCGAGCCGCAGGGGCGTTGAACCCTGAAACCCTCCAGGTAAACTCCAGGTTGTAAAACCCTGTGTAAAAGAAAAGTGTGTGTGTACTCGCCTGTTTGTGGTTGCAGGGGTCGAGTCACAGCTCCTGGCCCTGCCTCTTCAATAGTCGCTACTAGGTTCGCTCTCTCCCTGCTACAAGAGCCTTATTGTACCTCTTCTTAAAGCTCTGTATGGATCCTGTGTTCACTACTTCACTCTCCAGATTGTTCTACTTCCTGAGAACTCTTAAGGCTGAAGAAATACTGCCTAACATTTCTTTGAATCATCTGAGTTTATAACTCCCAGTTGTGTCCCCTTGTTCCTATGTCCCATCTCTGAAACATTTTGGCTCTGTCCACTTTGTAAATTCCTCTCAATATTTTTTACGTTGTTATCATGTCTGTCCTATCTCTCTGTCCTCCAGTGTCATCAGGTTGATTTCCCTTAACCTCTTCCCATAGGACATACCCCCATAGCTCCGGGACTAGTCTTGTTGCAAACTTTTGCACTTTCTCTAATTTTGTGATGTTTTTGACCAGGTGTGGGTTCCATACTGGTACTTCATAATGGACCTGACGTACACGGTGTACAATCGTGAATGACTTTACAAAGATGTCGAAATGCTATTATTAGGTTTGCCAGGTGCCCATGTGCTGCAGCAGTTATTTGGTTGATGCGCATCTCAGGAGATGTGCTCGATGTTGATGGTCATACCAAGATACTTTTTCTTGAGTGAGTTTTGCCATCTTTGACCTAGGCTGTACTCAGTCTGTGGTCTTCTTTGTCCTTCCCCGAGCTTCATGACATTGCACTTGGTGGATTTAAATTTGTCGACCAAGTTTGCAGCGTGTCCAGTTTTCCTTGTAAGCTTACCAGATCCTCGTCCGCTTGTGTTCTCATTAGTTTCACATTTTCTGTTTCTGGAGGGGTGGATGGGGTGTATAATTCTGTTTAAGACTTGGTAAAACGGGAAGTGAAACTCAAAATGCTTCGGCAAGCATTTAGAGATGGGTCAGACAGTGTTTTCAACATTTTTTTCCCGATTCAAAGCAGGACAAAAGTTGGTTGAGGATGATGAATGTTCTGGTCGTGTATCGGTGTCAAAAACAGATGCCAAGATTGAAAAAGTGAAGAAGGCTGTTCAAGAAAATCATTATCAGAGTATCCAGGAGATTACAAATGCTGTGGGACTTTTCTTATGGGTTGTGTCAAAGAATTTTGACTGAAATTTGAAAATGAGGCAAGTGACTAGAATTTATTCCCTCGCTTGCTAACTCAAAACCAGGACCATCGTTTTCTAGCCAAAAACAACATGGTGGTTATCCCCCACCCTCTCTACACCCAAAATCAAGCCCCCTGTGCCTTCTTTCTCCTCCGAAATAAAAATTTCACTCAAGTGGCGGCATTTTAATGGCGTGGAAGAGATTCGAGCAGAATCATATGCCCTGCTAGGTACCGTTAAGAAGAGTTCCAGAAATGTTTTGAAACTTTGCAGAGGCACTGGGATCAGTGCCTCTGCAGTGAGAAACTTCTGCAAAGTGATTAAGTAAGCCTGTTAATTATTTTCGTCAGTATGTGGTGCAGGTCTGCCAACAGCAGTGGCTTGATTGACCAAGCAATCAGCAAGGAGGCTTGGCCCAAGCCCAGGCCACGAGACTAGAAAAACTCAAAACTGGTCATAGTCTACATTAAACAGTCAGTCATTTGACCACAATACCAGTATAATAGCATCATGCCCAGAGATCATCTCAGCCACCACCACTACCATTACCACAACCACCCTCCTCCCCACGCTGCCACCGCCATCACCACCTTCCCACCACCACCACCACCACACGCCACCACCACCACACGCCACCACCACCACCCCACCACCCACCACCACCACACACCGCCACCACCACCACACACCGCCACCACCACCACACACTGCCACCACCACCACCACCACCACCACCACCACCCACCACCACCACCACCACCACCACCACCACACACCACCACCACCACACACCGCCACCACCACCACACACCACACCACCACACACACCACCACCACACACCATCACCACACACCATCACCACACACCATCACCACACACCATCACCACACACCATCACCACACACCATCACCATCACACACCATCACCACACACCATCACCACACACCACCACCACCACACACCACCACCACCACCACACACCACCACCACCACACCACCACCACCACACCCAAGGAATGCCTGTATTCAACACCGAAATTCACACAACCATTTAATCAACTACAGAAACGCAAGACTCATCACCAGAGAAGACAACACTCAATACCGAAGAATCCTGGAGTCATCACCAAGAAACTTCTTCATCACTATCCCACATAAGAACTTAAGAATGGAACACTGCAGAAGGTCTACCCATATACTTATCCAATCTCTTTTTAAAGCTACCCAAGGTTTTATACTCTATCAACCTCCTTTGAAGATTGTCACATGCAGCATTCTCCACCTGACTAAACCCTGTAAATACTCATATATCTTTTATCCAGGTAGATCTGTTTGTGACTTGATGAAGCCCACTGCGTGGGCCAAACGTTGTCAATAAAGGATCACATTATACTGCTTATGTGTTTATCTTTCCATTGTGTCGGTATTTTATACCATTTATTTCCAGCTGTAGTATAACCGCTGGACTTCTGTTGCTTACACTTCTTTATATAAATCCCAGTAATCTATTTGCCTTATTTTGTACGCTTGTGCATTGCTCTCTTGATTTAAGGTTGTTGCTTACCATAATCCCCAAGTTCTTTTTGCAATCTGTATGGCTAAGTTCTACATTATTTAACTTATAAGTGCTAGGGTTATGGACACTCCCTAGCTTCAGAACCTTGCATTTATCTACATTGAACTGCATCTGCCTCTTTTCTGACTACAAATTAAGTTTGTCTAAATCCTCCTGAAGTTCCTTGACATCTACGTTTAAATCAATTATCCTACCTATCTTCGTGTCGTTGGCAAATTTCCTCACATCACTAGTAATTCCCTCATCAAGGTCATTGATATATATTATAAACAACAACGGGCCGGAGACTGATCCCTGTGGAACGCCACTTGTTACAGATCGCCTTTCGGATTTAACCCCATTTATGCACACTGCTTCCTGTTCTTGAGACATGACTCGATCCCTGACAACACTTTTCCCCCAATTCATGAGCTGCCACTTTCTTTAACAGTCTCTGATGTGGTACTCTATCAAAA
>WNWK01032326.1:0-21983 GCA_009830355.1 Cherax destructor
TGTGTATGATAGTTGTGTATGATAGTTGTGTATGATAGTGTGTATGATAGCTGTGTATGATAGTTGTGTATGATAGTGTGTATGATAGTTGTGTATGATAGTTGTGTATGATAGTTGTGTATGATAGTGTGTATGATGTTGTATGATAGTTGTGTATGATAGTTGTGTATGATAGTTGTGTATGATAGTTGTGTATGATAGTTGTGTATGATAGTTGTGTATGATAGTTGTGTATGATAGTTGTGTATGATAGTTGTGTATGATAGCTGTGTATGATAGTTGTGTATGATAGTTGTGTATGATAGCTGTGTATGATAGTTGTGTATGACAGCTGTGTATGAAAGTTGTGTATGATAGTTGTGTATAATAGTTGTGTATGATAGTTGTGATAAGTTGTGTATATAGTTGTGTATGATAGTTGTGTATGATAGTTGTGTATGATAGCTGTGTATGATAGTTGTGTATGATAGCTGTGTATGATAGCTGTGTATGATAGTTGTGTATGATAGCTGTGTATGATAGTTGTGTATGATAGTTGTGTATGATAGTTGTGTATGATAGTTGCGTATGATAGTTGTGTATGATAGCTGTGTATGATAGTTGTGTATGATAGTTGTGTATGACAGCTGTGTATGACAGCTGTGTATGATAGTTGTGTATGATAGCTGTGTATGATAGTTGTGTATGACAGCTGTGTATGATAGTTGTATATGATAGTTGTGTATGATAGTTGTGTATGATAGCTGTGTATGATAGCAGTTTACCTGGAGTTTACCTGGAGAGAATTCCAGGGGTCAACGCCCCCACGGCCCGGTCTGTGACCAGGCCTCATGTTGGACCAGAGCCTGATCAACCAGTCTGTTACTGCTGACCGCACGCAGTCCAGCGTACGAACCACAGCCTGGTTGGTCAGGTACCGACTTGAGGTGCCTGTCCAGTGCCTGCTTGAAGACAGCCAGGGGTTTGTTGGTAATCCCCCTGATGTATGCTGGGAGGCAGTTGAACAATCTTGGGCCCCCTCACACTTATTGTGTTGTCCCTCAACGTGCTAGTGGCACCCCTGCTCTTCATTGGGGGGATGTTACATCGCCTGCCGAGTCTTTTGCTTTCGTAGGGAGTGATTTTTGTGTGCAAGTTTGGTACTAAGCCCTCGAGAATTTTCCATGTGTATATAATAATGTATCTCTCCCGCCTGCGTTCTAGGGAGTACAGGTTTAGGAACTTCAAGCGTTCCCAGTAGTTGAGGTGGTTTATCGCAGTTATGTGTGCCGTGAAGGTTCTCTGCACATTTTCAAGGTCAGCAATTTCACCCGCCTTGAAAGGTGCAGTTAGTGTGCAGCAATATTCCAGCCTAGATAGAACAAGCGATCTGTAAAGTGTCAACATGGGCTTGGCATCCCTGGTTTTGAAGGTTCTCATTATCCATCCTGTCATTTTTCTAGCAGATGCGATTGCTACTTTGTTATGGTCCTTGAAGGTGAGATCCTCTGACATGATCACTCCCAGGTCTTTGACATTAGTTTTTCGCTCTATTGTGTGGTTGGAATTAGTTTTGTACTCCGATGAGATTTTAATTTCTTCACGTTTTCCGTATCTGAGTAATTGAAATTTCTCATCATTGAACTTCATATTGTTTTCTGCAGCCCATTTATAGATTTGGTTTATGTCTGCTTGGAGTCTTGCAGTGTCTTCAACGGTGGACACTGTCATACAGATTCGGGTGTCATCTGCAAAGGAAGACACAGCACTGTGGCTTATATCCCTGTCAATGTCTGATATGAGGATGAGGAATAGGATGGGAGCAAGTACTGTGCCTTGTGGAACAGAGCTTTTCACAGTAGCTGCCTCAGACTTTACTCTGTTGACTACTACTCTTTGTGTTCTACGTGTTAGGAAATTATAGATCCATCTACCAACTTTTCCTGTTATTCCTTTATCACGCATTTTGTGTGCTATTACACCATGGTCACACTTGTCAAAGGCTTTTGCAAAATCTGTGTATATAACATCTGCATTCTGTTTATATTCTAGAACATCCAGGAAATTGTCGTAGTGGTCCAGTAGTTGGGACAGACAGGAGCGGCCTGCTCTAAACCCATGCTGTCCTGGGTTGTGCAATTGATGGGTATCAAGATGGGTGGCGATCTTGCTTCTTAGAACCCTTTCAAAGATTTTTATGATATGGGACGTTAGCGCAATTGGTCTGTAGTTCTTTGCTATTGCTTTACTGCCCCCTTTGTGGAGCGGGGCTGTGTGTGTTGTTTTTAGTAGCTGCGAGACGATCCCAGTGTCCATGCTCCCTCTCCATAGGATGTTAAAAGCATGTGATAGGGGCTTCTTGCAGTTCTTGATGAACACGGAGTTCCATGAGTCTGGGCCTGGAGCGGAGTGCATGGGCATGTCATTTATTGCCTTTTCGAAGTCATTTGGCGTCGTGATGATGTCAGAAAGGCATGCGTCTGTTAAGTTCTGTGGCACTCTCATAAAAAAATCATTTAGGTTTTCGATTTTCAGTCTGGTTAGTGGCTCGCTAAAGACTGAGTCATACTGGGATTTAAGTAACTCACTCATTTCCTTGCTGTCATCTGTGTAGGACCCATCCGGTTTAAGTAGGGGCCCAATACTGGTTGTTGTTCTCGACTTTGATTTTGCATAGGAAAAGAAATACTTAGGGTTTCTTTCAATTTCATTTATGGCTCTTAGTTCTTCCCGTGTTCTTGATTCCTATAAGATTCCTTTAGTTTTAATTCGATGTTTGCTATTTCTCTGACTAGTGTCTCCCTACGTATTTCAGAGATATTGGCCCCTGTAGCCGCTCCGTTATTCTGTGCCTTCGCCTGTATAGGGAGCGCCTCTTCTTTCAGTTTGCATCTTCTCCTCCTTTTCCTTAAGGGAATTTGCCTTGAGCAAACCTCAAGTACCACAGAGTTAATTTGTTCTAGACATAGGTTGGGATCCGTGATGCTTAGGCAATCTTCCCAGTTTATATCATTTAGGACTTGGTTTACTTGGTCCCACCTTATGTTTTTGTTATTGAAGTTGAATTTGGAGAAAGCTCCCTCACGGCTGATCACATTTTGTTGATCTGGGGCTCCCTGCATGCATGTCTGGACCTCTATTATGTTGTGATCTGAGTATATTGTTTTTGATATGATGACATTTCGTATCAGATCATCATTGTTGGTGAAGATGAGGTCCAGCGTATTCTCTAATCTTGTGGGCTCTACTATTTGCTGGTTTAAGGTGAACTTGGTGCAGAGATTTAAAAGTTCATGCATGTGTGAATTTTCATCTGAGCTGCCTCCTGGTGTTATCTCTGCTACCACATTGTTTGCAATGTTCCTCCATTTTAGGTGCCTGAGGTTGAAATCCCCCAGTAGCAAGATGTTGGGGGCAGGAGCTGGAAGATTTTCCAGACAGTGGTCAATTTTCAGAAGCTGTTCCTGGAATTGTTGGGACGTTGCATCCGGGGGCTTGTAGACACACGATGACCAGGTTTTGATTCTCGACCTTTATTGCTAATACTTCAACTACATCATTTGAGGCATTTAGTAGTTCTGAACATATAAGTGACTCTGTGATATACAGGCCAACCCCCCCTTTTTGCCTGTTCACTCTGTCACACCTGTATAGGTTGTAGCCCGGGATCCATATTTCATTGTCCAAGTGATCTCTTATGTGGGTCTCTGTGAAAGCCGCAAACATAGCATTTGACTGTGCAAGCAGTCCACGAATGTAAGGTACCTTGTTGTTTGTTGCTGGCTTTAGACCCTGTATATTAGCAAAGATGAATGTAGTTGGATTGGTGGTATTGGTGGTATGGGGGGGGTCTTTTTTCCTGGCTCTAATATCTGTTGTAATGGAGTGGAGGCCACTGACTGTGATTCCACTCCAGAAATGATTGCAGTTGGTGTACAATTTCTGTCATTTCCTGCCAGCTTTTTTTCCTTCCTGGCACTAAAAAACCTCTCTCTCCGGAGTGGCTTTGGCTACCCTGATTTTGCCATGGTCTGGATGTTCTGTGTCGCCTCGTACCCTTTAGGTGGTATGCCTGGCAATATAAGTTATAGCACTGTCTTTCCTGAATTGATGTGTGGCACATTTCAGGGTGGAAAAACTTACAGGACTGGAGGTTGCATTTGCCTGTTTTCATATGGGAACGGCATTTTCTGGGGTGATCATAATTGCATGTCCCATCTGATTTCCCAGATTTTCCATGCCTGCAGATACCAAGTGCATAATATTCACATAGGCCTGGTTTCCGTTTGCCCTGGTTTTTTGTGACTGTGTTCCCCATTGGTGGGTGTGTTCCTGTCTCATGTCTGTCTTCGTTACTATTCCTAACAGTGGAGCCTTCAACTGTTTCCGGTAATTTATCTTCAGTATTTCCCTGGGCATCCCCTTGTTTACTATCTACCGTGGTATTGCTAGTTTGTACCACTGTTTTGTGTGTGTCCTTGTCTACACCTGTTTCCCCGTCATTTATTTCACTAGAGCTACTGTCCCTCTTCAGGTCACCATCATTTATTTCTCCATTCTTAAATATATTGGGTATCATTTCAACATCTGTACCAGGGGCGGTAGCACCATCTGGCCCTGATTTTTTACTGTCCCAACTGTTATAGAAAGCTGTCATGTTTTTTATGAAGTCCGATTTGGTGTTGTCATCTTTTAATATTGATGTGGTTTTATTCCACAGTTCGGTCTCATTTGGACATACCCAAAAACACTTCCCTTGTTTAATATCTCGGGTGGTAGAGTCTTGAATGTCTACACAAGGGGCGTGGCAGCATTTACCACAAAAGTTGCATGTAATCCATGCAGAGGAACGTTTGCTTGTTTGGTTGCATATTACACAGGGTTTCATGATTGATTTTTGTTGGTTGCTTTACTGTATATTCTACTAATAGGTTCCCTGAAGTGGTGATCCGTCTATTTGTATCGTATCTATTTTATTTGCATGTGTAAGTGTTGGACAATCTTACCTCGTAAAAGGTATTCTTACTGTTATTGTTTGGGTGTTTTTTGTGTATGATAGTTGAGTATCATACATGTGTATAATAGCTGTGTATAATAGCTGTGTATGATAGTTGTGTATGATAGTCGTGTATAATACATGTGTATAATAGTTGTGTATGATAGCTGAGTATCATACATGTGTATAATAGCTGTGTATGATAGCTGTGTATCATACATGTGTATAATAGCTGTGTATGATAGTTGTGTATCATACATGTGTATAATAGCTGTGTATGATAGCTGTGTATCATACATGTGTATAATAACTGTGTATGATAGTTGTGTATGATAGTCGTGTATAATACATGTGTATAAT
The DNA here is from genome assembly GCA_009830355.1 of Cherax destructor. Lineage (NCBI taxonomy): Eukaryota > Metazoa > Arthropoda > Malacostraca > Decapoda > Parastacidae > Cherax > Cherax destructor. The sequence goes on from WNWK01032326.1 coordinate 5,336, forward strand.
AGTTGTGTATGATAGCTGAGTATCATACATGTGTATAATAGCTGTGTATGATAGCTGTGTATCATACATGTGTATGATAGTTGTGTATCATATATGTGTATAATAACTGTGTATGATAGTTGTGTATGATAGTCGTGTATAATACATGTGTATAATAGTTGTGTATGATAGCTGAGTATCATACATGTGTATAATAGCTGTGTATGATAGCTGTGTATCATACATGTGTATAATAGCTGTGTATCATACATGTGTATAATAGCTGTGTATGATAGTTGTGTATGATAGCTGAGTATCATACATGTGTATAATAGCTGTGTATGATAGCTGAGTATCATACATGTGTGTAATACATGTGTGTAATGGTAGTAGTTAACAATGGTAGTTAACAACAGTAGTAGTTCATGATGGTCAACAATGGTAGTAAACATAGTTAAAAATGGTAGTTAACATTTATAGTAAACAATGGAAGTTAACAATGACAGTTAACAATAGTTACCAATGGTACTTTATGGTAGTAATTAACGTAGTTAACAATGATAGTTAACGATAGCTAATAATTATAGTTAACAATGATTGTTAACAATGGTTAACAATTGTAGTTAACAATGGTAGTTAACAATGGTTTACAATGGTAGTTAACAATGGTTTACAATGGTAGTTAACAATGGTTAACAATGGTAGTTAACAATGATAGTCAATGATACTTAACAATGGTAGTTAATGATAGTTAATGGCAGTAGTTAACAATGGTAGTTAACAATGATAGTTAACAATGGTAGTTACCAATGGTAGTTAACAATGGTAATTAACAATGGTAGTTAACAATGGTAGTTAATAATGGTAGTTAACAATGGTAGTTAACAATGGTAGTTAATAGTGGTAGTTAATAGTGGTAGTTAACAATGGTAGTTAATAGTGGTAGTTAACAATGATAGTTAACAATGGTAGTTAATAATGGTAGTTAACAATGGTAGTTAATAATGGTAGTTAACAATGGTAGTTAACAATGGTAGTTAACAATGGTAGTTAATAATGGTAGTTAACAATGGTAATTAACAGTGGTAGTTAACAATAGTAGTTAATAATGGTAGTTAACAATGGTAGTTAACAATGGTAGTTAACAATGGTAGTTAATAATGGTAGTTAACAATGGTAGTTAATAATGGTAGTTAATAATGGTAGTTAACAATGGTAGTTAATGATAGTTATCGGCAGTAGTTAACAATGTAGTTAACAATGATAGTTAACAATGGTAGTTAATAATGGTAGTTAACAATGGTAGTTAACAATGGTAGTTAACAATGGTAGTTAATAATGGTAGTTAACAATGGTAGTTAACAATGGTAGTTAATAATGGTAGTTAACAATGGTAGTTAACAATGGTAGTTAACAATGGTAGTTAACAATGGTAGTTAACAATGGTAGTTAATAATGGTAGTTAACAATGGTAGTTAATAATGGTAGTTAACAATGGTAGTTAACAATGGTAGTTAATAATTAACAATGGTAGTAGTTAACAATGATAGTTAAGAATGGTAGTAACAATGATAGTTAACAGTAGTAAACAATGAGTTAACAATGAGTTATCAATGGTAGTAAACAATGATAGTTAATATTAGTTAACAATGGTTTATAGAGCACACTTACCGTCTCATAGAGCCCAGGAGCTAGAGCTCAGCTGAACACTGGGATTAAGTACTAGGGTTTGAGTACCATTTAAAGTAGAGCAGTGCCAGAGTAGAGCAGTGCCAGTTAGAGCAGAGTAGAGCAGTGCCAGTTAAAGTAGAGCAGTGCCAGTTAAAGTAGAGCAGTGCCAGTTAGAGCAGAGTAGAGCAGTGTCATCAGACAACCAGCGTCTCAGAGTGTCAAGTGGCACTGTTTGGTCAGAGGGACAGTGCCACTACCACGTCTCTTGCACCCCCCCTTCATGACCCCTTTCTCTGCCTGTGTCTACTTCCTATTACCCCCCTGCCACCCCAGTGCCACCACCCTGCCATCACCCCCTGCCACCCTTGGCCAATCCCCAGGCACTCTACCCCTACTGCCATGACATCCTTTTGTGTTGTGTGTTGGTTCACCCCCTGGCACCCCCCTGCCACCCTCCTTGGCATCACTGGCCCCCCTGGCACTACTGGCACCTGCCTACCCATCAATATTGGTACAGTAATAGTGCCCCAAATGCCACTGTAGTCACTGCCCCCATTGTTACTACCAATGTCACCACTAGTGTCAGCACCAGTGTCACCATCAGTGTCACCACCAGTGTTACCACCAGTGCCACTAACAGTGTCACCATCAGTGTCACTATCAGTATCACCATCAGTGTCACCATCAGTGTCACCACGAGTGTCACTAACAGTGTCACTACCAGTGTTACTGTTGTACACTAACGGCCTCCTTCAAGGCTGGCGACATTGCAGACCTGGAGAGTGTACAAAGAACTTTCACGCCACACATAAGTACGATAAAGCACCTAAATTACTGGGAACGGTTGAAGGTCCTTGAGCTGTATTCCCTGGAACGCAGGCGAGAGATACATGATAATGTACACTTGGAAGGTCCTGGAGGGATTGGTACCAAACCTGCACACGAAAATCACTCCCTATGAAAGCAAAAGACTCGGCAGGAGATGCAACATTTCCCCGATAAAAAGCAGGGGCGCCACTAGTACACTGAGAGACAACACCATAAGTGTCCGGGGCCCAAGACTGTTCAAGTGCCTCCCAGCATACATAAGGGGGATTACCAATAGACCCCTGGCTATCTTCAAGAAGGCACTGGACAGGCACCTAAAGTCAGTACCTAACCAACCGGGCTGTGGTTCGTACGTCAGTTTGCGTGCGGACAGCAGTAACAGCCTGGTTGATCAGACCCTGATCCACCATGAGGCCTGGTCTCAGACCAAGCCGAGGGGGCGCTGACCCCCAAAACCCTCTCCAGGTAAACCAGTGTCACCACCAGTGTTACTACCAGTGTTTCTACCAGTGTTACCACCAGTGTCCCTACCCTACCAGTGTTACCACCAGTGTCACTGCCAGTGTTACCACCAGTGTCACTGCCAGTGTTACCACCAGTGTCACTGCCAGTGTTACCACCAGTGTCACCACCAGTGTCACCACCAGTGTCACCACCAGTGTCACTACCTGTGTCACCACCAGTGTCACCACCAGTGTCACCACCAGTATCGCTACCAGTGTCACCACTAGTGTCACTACCAGTGTCACTACCAGTGTCACTACCAGTGTCACCACCAGTGTCACTACCAGTGTCACCACCAGTGTCACTACCAGTGTCACCACTAGTGTCACTACCAGTGTCACTACCAGTGTCACCACTAGTGTCACTACCAGTGTCACTACCAGTGTCACTACCAGTGTCACCACCAGTGTCACCACCAGTGTCACTACCAGTCACCACTAGTGTCACGACCAGTGTCACTTCCAGTGTCACCACCAGTGTCACTACCAGTGTCACCACCAGTGTCACCACCAGTGTCACTACCAGTGTCACTACCAGTCACTACCAGTGTCACTACTAGTGTCACCACCAGTGTCACTACCAGTGTCACCACCAGTGTCACTACCAGTGTCACCACCAGTGTCACCACCAGTGTCACCACCAGTGTCACCACCAGTGTCACTACCAGTGTCACCACTAGTGTCACTACCAGTGTCACTACCAGTGTCACCACCAGTGTCACCACCAGTGTCACTACCAGTGTCACTACCAGTGTCACCACCAGTGTCACCACCAGTGTCACTACCAGTGTCATTATCAGTAAGAGTATGTTACATTTTATTTGGTGTATGTCACACACCCCACGAAGACATGCCCTCCCAACCAGTGAACCAGGTGCTAAGGGTTTAATGAGTAGGAGCCCCATCGTTATGGCTTGGTTTAACCAACCAATCACAAGGAAGCCTGCCAAAGTTGTGAAGCTATAAGGGACACTCATTAATAAACTTTAGCATACTTACCTCCCAGTCTGGTCACAACAGTTCTCACTGTGTCTCTTTGCTTGCATTTGCCTTATTGTACATATCTGCTGTATTTATTGTACATACCTTATTACTATTTGATGAAGGAATATAAATATTTATTCTCTCTGCTGCCTTTTTGCTCATTCCTAAGCAATTTTGTGCTACAGCCAGGAGTGCAGGCCATTAGACTACACCTGTGTTTATACTATAAACTATCCAGGGTGCCATTCTATGCACTATCCTGGCACTAAGATGCACCAGGCACTATTTTACACACAAAACAGTCAATTCTAGATTATTTTACACATACAATAGTTACTTCTGGACTATTTTACACACAAAGTGTTCAATTTCACACTAGTATTTTACACAAAATATACATCATTTGGAGCTATACAGCAGAGGCTTTTGCAGACTATCTGAGCAAATACACGATGCTTGAATCAGGGGCCAATAACTTTGCTCTTAGGGCATCTAGAATCTAGCCCTAGTTACCCTACACGAGTGCTGAAAATTTCAAGCCAAGTGGATGAGGCATTCTCGAGTTACAAGAACTGAAACTGGACAACACTCACCTTTCATCTCTCTCGTAGAATTCTCTCTTGTTGGCTATACTGGTTGATGCCATTGTGACCTTCAGTGCCAACAACCTGCACCAAGATGTATATTAACCAACTTTATAATAAATCAGCTGTATAATTAAACAACTTTAAAACTGACTATGTCTATAATTAACCAACTTTAAAATTAACCAACTTTATAATTAACCAACTTTATAATTAACCAACTTTAAAATTAACCAACTTTAAAATTAACCAACTTTAAAATTAACCAACTTTAAAATTAACCAACTTTATAATTAACCAACTTTATAATTAACCAACTTTATAATTAACCAACTTTATAATTAACCAACTTTATAATTAACCAACTTTATAATTAACCAACTTCATAATTAGTCAGCTTTATAATTAACAAATTTTATAATTAATCAGCCTTATAATTAACCAACTTTATAATTAATTAGCTTTATAATTAACCAACTTTATAATTAACTTTATAACAAACTTTATAATTAACTAACTTTATAATAACTAACTTATAATTACCTAACTTTATAATTACCTAACTTTATAATTACCTAACTTTATAATTAACTATATAATTAGCTAACTTTATAAATAACTGTTATGCAGGTTTATTTATTATATATATATATATATATATATATATATATATATATATATATATATATATATATATATATATATATATATATATATATATATATATATATATATATATATATATATATATATATATATATAACAGGTATATCTAGCTACTTCTACTTACACTTTAGGTCACACTACACTGGCATACACATGCATATATATACATACACACATCTAGGTTTTTCTTCTTTTTCTTAATAGCTCTTGTTCTTTTTATTTTCTCTATTGTCCATGGGGAAGTGGAAGAGAATCTTTCCTCCGTGAGCCATGCGTGTCGTATGAGGCGGCTGAGATGCCGGGAGCAATGGGCTAGTAACCCCTTCTCCTGTACAAATCTACTAAAAACGAGAAGAAGAAAAACTTTATAAAATTGGGTTGTCTGAATGTGCGTGGATGTAGTGCGGATGATAAGAAAGAGATGATTGCCGATGTTATGAATGAAGTTGGATGTCCTGGCCCTAAGCGAAACAAAGCTGAAGGGGGTAGGCGAGTGTTACGGCCCCCTATCTAACAATGGTAGTTATGGTGTCTTGTGTGAAACTTATGTTATGGCGTCTTGTGTGACATTGGTAATGTTACACGAAGTGTCAAGGTATTTAGTGGTGTAGTCAGAGAGAGTTTGACGATGGCACGACACAAGTTAAGAGTCGTGTGTTTGATGTGTCATAACGCGGTGAAAAGGCATAATTAGAGATGAGTTCATGTTACAGGGGGCGTGTCGTGAGACACAGAGATGGTGTCGTGTGACACAGGGAAGGTGTCTTATGTGCACAGAGAGAAGGGTGTCGTGTGACACAGAAGAGAAGGCGTGTCGGGTGACACCGGGGCGTGTCATGTGACACAGAGAACGGGTGTCATGGGACCCCGTGAGAAGGCGTGCCATAAGACAGAGACAAGGGTGTCTGAGGACACGGTGGAGAAGGAGTATCATGACAAGGTGTAGTAGTGTCCTGCGTGACACTAGAAGATGGTAGCGACTTGACACTACACCGAATACTTGATTTTACTTGTGACTTTTATCTTGTACTGTGGTTTTGTGTAAATAGGTTTTTACACAGATTATTAGATTATATGTTTTTATTCAGATTATATGCTTTTATATTATTAATATATATTTAATATAATAAAAATCTAAAAAAACGAGATTTTACTCAGTATCCCAAACAGTCGTTATTACAAATGCTTCTTTATTTGTAATAGCGAGTTTCAGTGGGGAGAAATAAATGGGATTAAGTCAGGAGTATCTGAGAGAGTTAGAGCTAAGGAAGGGGTAGCAATAATGTTGAAGGATCAGTTATGGAAGGAAAACAGGGAATATAAATGTGTAAATTCAAGGATTATGTGGATTAAAATAAGGGTCGGATGCGAAAAGTGGGTCATAATAAGCGTGTATGCACCTGGAGAAGAGAGGAGTGTAGAGGAGAGAGAGAGATTTTGGGAGATGTTAAGCGAATGTATAGGAACTTTTGAACCAAATGAGAGAGTAATTGTGGTAGGGGACCTAAATGCTAAAGTGGGAGAAACATGCAGAGAGGGTGTAGTAGGTAAGTTTGGGGTGCCAGGTGTAAATGATAATGGGAGCCCTTTGATTGAACTTTGTATAGAAAGGGGTTTAGTTATAGGTAATACATATTTTAAGAAAAAGAGGATAAATAAGTACACAAGATATGATGCAGGGCGAAATGACAGTAGTTTGTTGGACTATGTATTGGTAGATAAAAGACTGTTGAGTAGACTTCAGGATGTACATGTTTATAGAGGGGCTACAGATATATCAGATCACTTTTTAGTTATAGCTACAGTGGGAGTAAAAGGTAGATGGGATACAAGGAAAATAGAATCAGTAAGTAAAAGAGAGGTGAAGGTTTATAAACTAAAGAGGAGGCAGTTAGGGTAAGATATAAACAACTATTGGAGGATAGATGGGCTAGTGAGAGTGTAGGCAATGGGGTCGAAAATGTATGGGGTAGATTTAAAAATGTAGTGTTAGAGTGTTCAGCAGAAGTTTGTGGTTACAGGCGAGTGGGTGCGGGAGGGAAGAGGAGCGATTGGTGGAATGATGATGTAAAGAGAGTAGTAAGGGAGAAAAAGTTAGCATATGAGAGGTTTTTACAAAGAAGAAGTGATGCAAGGAGGGAAGAGTATATGGGAGAAAAAGAGAGGTTAAAAGAGTGGTGAAGCAATGTAAAAGAGAGCAGATGAGAGAGTGGGTGAGATGTTATCAGCAAATTTTGTTGAAAATAAGAAAAAGTTTTGGAATGAGATTAATAAGTTGAGGAAGCCTAGAGAACAAATGGATTTGACAGTTAAAAATAGGAGAGGAAGTTATTAAATGGAGAGTTAGAGGTATCGGGAAGATGGAGAGAATATTTTGAGGATTTGTTAAATGTTGATGAAGACAGGGAAGCTGTGATTTCGTGTGTAGGGCAAGGAGGAATAACATCTTGTAGGAGTGTGGAAGAGCCAGTTGTGGGTGTAGGGAAGTTCGTGAGGCAGTGGGTAGAATGAAAGGGGTAAGGCAGCTGGGATTGATGGGATAAAGATAGAAATGTTAAAAGCAGGTGGGGATATAATTTTGGAGTGGTTGGTGCTATTATTTAATAAATGTATGGAAGAGGGTAAGGTACCTAGGGATTGGCAGAGAGCGTGTATTGTTCCTTTGTATAAAGGCAAAGGGGACAAAAGAGAGTGCAAAAATTATAGGGGAATAAGTCTGTTGAGTGTACCTGGTAAAGTGTATGGTAGAGTTATTATTGAAAGAATTAAGAGTAAAACAGAAAGCAGGATAGCAGATGAACAAGGGGGCTTTAGGAAAGGTAGGGGTGTGTAGACCAAGTGTTTACAGTGAAACATATAGGTGAACAGTATTTGGATAAGGGTAAAGATGTTTTTGTGGCATTTATGGATTTGGAAAAGGTGTATGATAGAGTAGATAGGGGGGCAATGTGGCAGATGTTGCAGGTGTATGGAATAGGAGGAAGGTTACTGAAAGCAGTGAAGAGTTTTTATGAGGATAGTGAGGCTCAGGTTAGAGTGTGTAGGAGGGAAGGGGACTATTTCCCAGTAAAAGTGGGCCTTAGACAAGGATGTGTGATGTCACCGTGGTTGTTCAATATATTTATAGATGGGGTTGTAAGAGAAGTGAATGCGAGGGTCTTGGCAAGAGGTGTTGGGCTAAAAGATAAAGAAGCAAATACAAAGTGGGAGTTGTCACAGTTACTTTTTGCTGATGACACTGTGCTTTTGGGAGATTCTGAAGAGAAGCTGCAGAGGTTGGTGGATGAATTTGGTAGGGTGTGAAAGAAGAAAATTGAAAGTGAATATAGGAAAGAGTAAGGTGATGAGGATAACAAAAAGAATAGGTGACGAAAGATTGGATATCAGATTGGAGGGAGAGAGTATGGAGGAGGTGAATGTATTCAGATATTTGGGAGTGGACATGTCGGCGGATGGGTCTATGAAGGATGAGGTGAATCATAGAATTGATGAGGGAAAAGGGTGAGTGGAGCACTTCGGAGTCTGTGGAGACAAAGAACCTTGTCCATGGAAGTAAAGAGGGGAATGTATGAGAGTATAGTTATACCAACGCTCTTATATGGGTGTGAAGCATGGGTGATGAATGTTGCAACGAGGAGAAGGCTGGAGGCAGTGGAGATGTCATGTCTGAGGTCAATGTGTGGTGTGAATATAATGCAGAGAATTCGGAGTTTGGAAATTAGGAGGAGGTGCGGGATTACCAAAACGATTGTCCAGAGAGCTGAGGAGGGGTTGTTGAGGTGGTTTGGACATGTAGAGAGAATGGAACGAGACAGAGTGACTTCAGAGTGTATAAATCTGTAGTGGAGGGAAGGCGGGGTAGGGGTCGCCTAGGAAAGGTTGGAGGGAGGGGTAAAGGAAGTTTTGTGTGCGAGGGCTTGGACTTCCAGCAAGCATGTGTGAGCGTATTTGATAGGAGTGAATGGAGGCATATGGTTTTAATACTTGACGTGCTGTTGGAGTGTGAGCAAAGTAACATTTATGAAGGGATTCAGGGAAACCGGCAGGCCGGACTTGAGTTCTGGAGATGGGAAGTACAGTGCCGGCACTCTGAAGGAGGGTGTTAATGTTGCAGTTTTATAACTGTAGTGTAAGCACCCTTCTGGCAAGACAGTGATGGAGTGAATGATGATGAAAGTTTTCTTTTCGGGCCACCCTGCCTTGGTGGAATCGGCCGATGTGTTAATAAAATAAAAAAAAAAATAAAAAATATATATATATATATATACAGTGACGTACCTCGACTTACGATATTTTTCATTCCAGAATGCTGTTCAAGTGCCATTACCAAACAATTTATCTCCTTAAGAAATGTTGTAAAATAGACTAGTCCTTTTAGACCCCAAAATTACACTTACAAAAGCATTTAAAAAATAAACTTACATAAAAGGGTGTGTTTGGGGACCATCGTAAGTCGAGGTACCACTGTATATATATATATATATATATATATATATATATATATATATATATATATATATATATATATTTTTTTTTTTTTTTTTTTCAGACCCCCAAAAATACACTTCCACAAGTACTTACATAATTATTTTTTTTTTTTTTATATTTTATTTAAAAAAACTTAACATACATGATACATAGAAATGGTATACAAATATGAAACGATTCTGTTCATAAGACATACTACTTCGTGCAATGATGAAATACACAATGAACTAACAAGAAACTAGTAATACTGTATAAGAAGATTGACGACTGTCTTCAAACTTTACTATGCATCCCACCTCACAAAGTTTTTTTTTTTTTTTTTTTATTGAAAAAACAATTACAAAACACATGACAATACGGAAACAGAAGACAGAGTGATAACTTAAAATACAAGCACTAACTGTGCTTGGCAAAGCAACAACAAAGGTTAACAAAATTTTCCCTACTTAAGAAAACATACAAAGCATAAAAACAATGCACAAACCCAGAAAAACTTATCACTCAATGCTTACCATCCATGAACAGGAAAAAATAATAACCGTATGTACATAATCCCGAAGGACATAAATCACAAACAGCCACTAAATGACGTAAATGACAGTATAACAAAATATACTAAATATAGTCATCCCCCAAGGGCTTATTATTCACACGTCTGTAAAGTACAGACAACGACCCAATGAAACTTTATTACATTACAAAATTAGAAGACAATATAAACACATCAATTGTAACAATATAATAATTATACTAACAGCGACATCCCCTACAAAACTACACACACTGTTGATCATTAACATCAATAATTAAGGTACACAGTAAGCAAAAACATACCTATTCACCAGTGTATAATCACGTAATAGCACAGAACATATTTTTTTTTTTTTTTATTTTATTGAGAAAACAATTACAAACCACATGTCAATACAGAGACAGAAAACAGACTGATAACTGAAAATACAAGCACTAACTGTGCTTGGCAAAGCAACAACAGAGGTTAACAAAATTTTACCTACTTAAGAAAACATACAAAGCATAAAAACAATGCACAAAACCAGAAAAACGTATCACCCACTGCTTACCATCCATGAACAGGAAAAAATAATAACCGTATGTACATAACCCCGAAGGACATAAATCACATACGGCCACTAAATGACGTAAGTTTTTTTTTTTTTTTTTTAAATAAACCCAAAAGACAACCAAAAGGCTACAAACAGGGAAAGCCACCTCTCAATGAACCCCTCCCCCCGTCCTCAGTCTCCCAGAGTTCACACAAAATGTGACACACAACTCCATGCATCCCTTCCCACTGCCAGTCCAAAGTCAGGTTACATAGTCCCAAAATGAGTCGTCCACCATCATAACCCCCACCCCCCACAACACAACATACACTTTCCCACTCTACATTCATGCCTAAATGCAACCAAGACAAACACTCTCTCAACCTCACCCCATCCTACGTAAATAGCCCCTTTCATCATATCACACTCCCCACCCCCAATAACCCCCCCACCGTAAGTTCCCTATAACCAGTAGTAAAAAACCTAGCCCACCCCTCCCCATATAATAACCTGTTCCTACATTTCGTTCTATACATAACTGCAGCAATAGCCCTTATCCGAACACTCCCAGGTTGTTCCCTCAAAGCCCAAGATACAGTCACAAAATCCACTGCCAAATACATGAGCCCCCCTAACACATCCCTCCACCCCCTATATCTAAACACATAAACCTCAATGCATTAATTCCCCCTCCCCCATTTCTCTTACTACACCCCCATCCAATACCGGACGTCCTCTAGTTGATCACAAAAATATAACCCATGATACGTCGTGTCCTCTCCTCCACACCTAACACACCGGGCATCCCCTGCTAACCCCATTTTGAACAAAACTGCCCTGGAAGCAAGTACCCCATGCAAAAACCTAAACATGACCTCCCTTGACCTCGCCTTCAACCACATACCCCGCAACCCACTCCATATCCCTTTCCAATTATACACTGGAAACACCGCTTCCCTCTATAAACCTCCCTTCCTCCCCGACTCTCCCTAATACACTAGCCGTAACATTCGCCGGATTCCTCACACTCAAAAGCCTGCGCAACATATTCCCACACTGGTCCAACTCCTTCCCTCCACCATTTCTTCAATACCCCCATTACCCCACCCACTTGTTTCCCTGTACCCTCCCTCTCCAGAAAGCTTGATTTCACATACACACTCATGACACGCATCTCCAAATTAATTAACCCCATACCCCCCAAACCCACCCTCTTCATTACAACTTCCTTTCGCAACCAATGCCTACTATACCCCCATACATATCTGAAGACCCTTCGTACCCAACTCCGCAAACATCGCCTTTCAGAATTGGGTAAATCTCGCCACATGCCATATCTTACTATAAACCAAAACATTCACCACAATTACACGCTGCAACATAGTTAACCCCGGCCTCCACCCATTCATCCGTTGTGTTCCCCTAGTCATTACACTTCCCACAGTAACACATCTCGCTTCACCCAAATCATTCATAAAAATGATACCACATATCTTTAATCTATCAGCAACTGACCACCCACACCTAACCCAAACCCCTCCACCCACCCCGTCCCTACTTCAATGGCGAGACTTAGCCTATAATCCTCATACCTGTCGCTCTCCCAAAAATCCCCACGATCGTCCCTACAGCCTCCAAACTCCTCTCCATCCTCCCCAGCACCGTAGTATCATCCACGTAACCAATAATACCCCCATCACCACTTAAATTCCCACACACCCCTCCCACTTCTGTCTTAACTAATCTATACAAAGGGTCCTGCAGACGTGCAAAAAGCATTTGCGACAGGGGACAACCCTGTCGCAACCCCTTCCCCATACACACTTCTCCACCCACCATCCCATTAACTTGTACTCTCACTCTTGCTTCCCTATACAGTGGTCCCTCGGTTTTCGTGCATCTCCAAACTCGAACATTTATGTAAGTGTATTTTCGTAAGTGCTGTTGCAAGTATATTTTGGGGTCTAAAATAAGACTAACCACTGACATTATTTCTTAAGGAAGTAAATTCGTTCGGTAATGGCACTTGAGCAGCATTCTGGAACGAATTTTCGGCGAAAACCGAGGGTCCACTGTATAATGTCTCAGCCCATCCTACAATTTCTTTCCAAAACCCTGCCTCCTCATAATCCTCCACAGCATTTCCCTATCCACATTATCATATGCCTCCCAATCCAATGCAAGGACCCCCCCCTCTTCCATGTCCTCAATAAATTTCCTAACCCTTTTCCCTTTGCCCTTGCCATACACCTGCCAGGTATACCATACTGCCCTTCCTCTACCACTCCTCCAACCACCCTCTTAATCCTATTCCCCAACACTTTTGCAAATATCTTATAACCCAGCGCACATTAACGATAATCCTCTATAATTCTTGATTCTATCTCTCTCCCTCCTTGCCCACCAAAACCACCACCCCAGTACGCTGTGTCAACCCCATCCTCCCATTCTCCTTCATACCATTAAGAACCCTAACCAAACACTCCTTTAGGATACCCCAATGAGTTACATAAAAGTCATTGGGATCCCATCCATCCTGGCGCCTTTCGTTTACTCAAACCACTTACAGCTCCCCAAACCTCATCCTCACTAATCACCTCCCCCATTTCCTCCCTATCCTCATCTCCCAATTTCTGCACAATTCCCCTCTACCACAACATCACCCTCCTGTCCCCGCATTCCCCGCCTCAAGTATCTCTGGAAACCACGATGTTAAATATAAACTTATAGCCTCAGTCGACCTCATTACCTGCCCCAACGCATACCCCTCTCGTCATTCTCCACCACCATCCTCGATACCATCATTCCCTCCCTCCGTTTCCTACAATTTCGCAACACACATGCCGATGGCCTATCACCCCATAGAGCCTCCTCAAGCCCACGCGTAATCGAACTGCATCAAACGCTCATTTTGCAGTACACGCAGCCTATCCTTAAGTTCCTCCATCTCAACCATATGGCGACCAGACCTACCCTCACACAAAGCCCCAGCTGTCCTCAATACTTCTCCAGACCACACCTCCAATGCGCTTCCTCCGTCCCCACCCTATAGAATTTTCTGATGCAGGCTTAGCCACCTCCTCCCACCATCCCCCCATCTTCCACCCCTTTCCTTGCACCCACATACCTCCCACCACTTCTCAAAGCATGCCCTACCCTCCTCTCCATCCAAAAGCTGCACGTTTAATTTCCAATGCCCCGAATACCACCTTACCATCCCCCCTATGCCAGTTCCACCACAACCCCTCTGTGGTCAGAAACCCTACGTCTACACACCTCACCTCCCCTACATCCACAGCCCGAGACACGTAAATTCTATCAAGGCGAGCAGCGTAGCCTCTTCTTATAAATGTGTGGTCCACCTTCCAGCCACCTCCCACCACATCTACAACCCCAGCACTCCCAAAACGTCCCTCAACACGCCCAATTCACAACCCGCCCCTCTGGCTCCACATCCTTCTTCCTAATAATACTGTTCCAATCACCCCCTTTTCCAACCCCCAAAAAAAACCAACTGATCCTAACAAAATCCTCCTTGATCCTTCTACTGCTCCCAGCTGGCAAATATTACCCCCACAAACGTCACCCTCACACCTCCCCAGTCCCCATCGACCTTCACCACCCTCCTCCCTCCCCTCCCATGCCAAAAGCTGAAAGGGGCTATTTTCGCTCACTACTACCGCTACACCACCCTTGAACTTACCCGAACACCCGCACACTCTATACCCAGGCAGCAAAAGATCTCTTCCATCTTATAGTTATGTTCCTGCAAAAAACGCCACATCAATCGCCAAACGTCTTAAGAGTCCCCACTACCCACGATCTTCTCACTCATCCTTCAGCCCATTAACATTTAACGTGAGGCACCTGAAAATGCTAGAGGTGGCTTTCCCTTAGATCTTCCTTCCCTGATCGATGCCTGTTTTCCAGTCCCAAGACCTTTAACCAGGGACCTCTTACCCCTCGTCTCACTCACACCATCTACAATCTTGGAAGACTGACGAGGCACCTCAACCAATACCTTTTACCGGTCCCTTGACCAGGAGTCAGGGCGTCATCATCCTCACTCCTCACGACCTCTTACGAGAATCACACTAACCTCCATATCCAACCTCTCATCCTCCGATGCACTGACACTTGCACCTCTTGCACATTCAAGTGTAAAGCCTCCAGATCATCTTCCCCCATTGTACCTACTTCACCCAATAACCCACCACCAGGGCTCACAGAACCCTCAAGCACCTCCCCTGGGTACTGTCCAACAGTCCCTGCAATCCTCAGGCAAAACTGCCTCCAAACCCACATCCACTGTCAATTCCTCTTGCACAAGCGTTCCTCCCCACTTCCACTCCCTGTGACTGTGCCGGCAGGGTCGCACACCGTCCACTGTTCCTGTCTATGTCCTCCACTTTCCCACTGATGCCACAACATCACTGTCACTCCTCACTTCCTAGGCACACCTGGTCCATCCCAGGGTGTCTCCCGAAATAAGTCGTACGTCCCTGTCGCCTCTCCACACTCAGCAGCAATATGCTCCATAAGAGTCACAAAGTCTCAAGTACGCTTTGCCCAGCATAAGTCACATAAACTTGTGACCTAAACTCTTCCAACACCACATAGGATGGAATAGGCCCGTAAAGTATCTTCAAGTTGAAAGACCCTTCTGGGACTCCTGCATAAAAACCATCTGTCCACCTTCCCATAGCTGCATAATGTATCACACCATACACCGAAAATGCAGATCTCACATCCTGCTCCGTCGCTTCGAATGGCAAATTCCTAATCTTGATCCATATGTAACGTCTGGAGACATCCTTGAGCTTTACCTCCACTGCAGCAGTTACAGGAAGGCAAACTTCTTCCACTTTTCCACAAGTTTGTCATATACAGCCGCCGTGTTAAGCTTGATGAATATCCTTGCACTCCCATTTAATGCAATGCCATAAATGTCTCCATGTTCAACTCCATAAACGTCTCTGATGATAGCTGGCAGCAAAACTCCGGCATTGGTGGATAAATGGCTCCTTTGACCAATTCAACACAGACAGTGTTAATAGCTCACGATAACTCCCATTTTGCTGTGAAGAAAACTGTGTCCTCCACAAGTTCCCACCAGAGGCCACTGGTCGTTGGATGCGCCAAGTGCAAACTCAGGAACAACTGCGCAAGACAACCTCCCGGCCCGAGAGCGAAGAGGTGAATGACTTACATAATTGTACGATTTCCGGGGTGTTCGTTACTCGGGGGTTCTCTGTATATAATTTTTGTGAACTGACATAATTGTGAATCATAATGTATGAACTATGGTAAAATGTCACCCATAATTTCAGGAAAATGCTGGGCATTTTGTGGGTACTGTAAAGTAGTTTAAACTGGGAAATGTAATGAAATCCTGCCGGGATTTATTTTCCACGTGTGTGGACAGCGTCAGTAGGCGTGGGTGGCTTGTTTTGGGGCAGTCACGTGGAGGCGGCATGGATGAGAGAGGCTGGCCAGATGCCACCTAGTAAGATAAGTTTTGTAATGTTGTACTCCTTTTGTTTAGCCAACTCAAGCCATAGGCACTTTTATGGTTTACCAGTTGGAAATACAGTGGACCCCCGGTTTTCGTGATTTTTTCATTCCAGAATGCTGTTCAAGTGCCATTACCATACGAATTTATTATCATAAGGAATAATGTAAAGTAGACTAGTCCTTTTAGACCCTCAAAAATACACTTACAAAAGCATTTAAAAAAATACACTTACATAAAAGGGTGAGTTTGGAGCAGGTTCTCTACACATATGCTGCTATGTATGATAATCTATATACAGTGGAACCCCGGCTTACGATGTTATCATCTTACGTTATTTTCGGTAACCGATATTTATAACGTAAGAAA
>WNWK01032327.1:0-21982 GCA_009830355.1 Cherax destructor
AAAAGGGAGGATGGGGAAGATGGGAAAAGGGAGGGGGATTGGGGGTAATTAGGTTTGGTCTGAGGAAGAAGACCAAGAGGTCCAATTCCTCAGACCGATAGCCTCTTTACCACGACAAGGAGCCCCCCTTAAAGAGGTTGGGGGCCTGTAAATCACACCCAAGATAAGTTTTACACGGCCCTCAAGAAGCTGTAACCAAACAGATTCAGTGGCTGACGCTTCTAATTGTATATCTTGTCTAACACAACAATTTAAATTGTCTCTGACATACATCGCTACTCCACCACCCTTCCTGTTGACCCTATCAGTGTGGAATAATTTATAGCCTTGTATGTGACATTCAGAAGGCAACTCTCTATCTTTCAGATTGAGCCAGGTCTCTGTTATAGCAATAATATTTATGTTTCCTGCACTTGCAATTAATCTTAGCTCATCTATCTTATTTCTTACACTCCTGCTATTAGTATAGTAAACCTTAAGGGAGCTAGTCTCTTGTTTCCCTCTGCTGTCTCCCTTTGTTTGCTGACCTGATCCATTGTCTTTATTTGTAACTTTATGATGAATTTCTTTTATACACTTACTGTTTTCAGCCTTAGTGTTGCAAACTGACTGTTTCCCACACACACCCATACCTCTATCCTCTATCAGTTTAAAATCCTAGGCATGTCAGCAAGCAAAGGCCCTCTCGATCGAGTTGGCAAGTGCTTCCACCCCTGTCCCAGAGAGATGTACCCCATCCCTTGCATACATATCATGTTTGCCATAAAAGATGTCCCAGTTGTCAATGAATGGGATTGCAAGTTCCTTGCAGTATCTGTCTAACCAGCAATTTACACCAATTGCCCTAGACAACCATTCATTTCCCACTCCCCTTCTAGGCAAGATGTGACATATAATTGGGACCCTTCCCTTAGACTTAATTAGCTCTATAGCTGACCTGTACTTATCTAGCAGCTCTTCTCTCCTACCCTTCCCAATATCATTTCCACCAGCACTGAGACAGATAATAAGCTTGTTCTCATTACCTGACATGATATTATCCAACCTGTTGACTATGTCACCAACACCAGCTCCAGGGAAGCACACCCTCTCTCTCACCTTTGTATTCCTATTACAGAAAGCACGGTCCATATATCTTACCTGTGCGTCACCTACCACAAGAATTCGCTTACCTCTATTAGCAGGGGAAGTAGTACCTTTACCTTCACTGCCCACTGGAGTACACTCATCCTGAAGAACAGAGAAGCGATTTCCTACCTTCAAATCTTCTCTCTTAACTTTCCTTATTTTGATGCTCCTCCCATTACTGGGAACCACTTGCCACTCGCCACTTGAGACCTCACTCCTGGTAGCCTTTTCTTCCTCACCCTCCTCGCAGGGAGTGGCAGACTGCACCTCACTGCTTTTATCCCTATTCCCCTCCACCACTCCGGCCACCTCACTCTCACTTTCAAACCCATTGAGGTGAACCTTCAGGGGCCCCTGACAGTCTGAGCGCGCTGAGAAAAAAAAATAGAAAAATACGAAAATCGAGTTTTTTTACCAAAAAATAGCTGATCTTTCTGGCATCCCCCTCGTATAATTCTCATCATTTTACGATGTTTCTACAAGGAATTATAGTAATTTGTAACAGGTATGGTGTCGGCGCTTGTCATAACATGCGCGCTGACGCGGCAAAAAAAAAAATCCGTTTTTTTTTCTATCAATTTCTTATATTTTTCTCTCTAATATAATAGAAATTCACCATTTGATGTCATAGAAGAGTGGGCGGGGTTAATATGGCCTGAGAACCAATCAGGAGCCTTCTCTGGCCTTCTCAGATAAGAAGTGCTGACAGGCCATAAATTACGATGTAGCGGCCAACATACACCAGCCAACAAATTGCTCTTTTCTTACGCTAATATAAATAATAATACTTATATACTTACTACAATTGATCTATTATGACATAAGGCGACATATTAATAGCATAGAAACATGAAAAACACACCAGAATAAATATTATGTGGCATAATATGACGGTCTATCGGCTAATAGTGGGAGGGTAAGATCGCCCATAAGAATTATATTTTCCCATTCTCACATCCTGTTATGAGAGAAAACGGATCTAGCGATGGTAATCTGTAGTAGACACTCGTAAATGATGAAACAAGTGGAAAGAACAAACGTTTTTACGGGATTTTTTTTTTTATTTTCCGAGTACTCGGGCTGCCGCGCGTTTCTACCATTATCTCGGAAGTAACTTATTTACCTATTTAGCCAAATGGAGCCATTATTAATGAAAGAATTGACGTTATTTTCACAACAAACATAGACGAATGATTGCTTTACAAGATAGCATGTACCTTTTTGAAGTATCCCAAATATTTTCAGATTTGTGTGAGGATAAAAGTCCGATATTTTGCTAAATGTCAAGAAACCTAAACTGTATTTTTTTTAGAATGAAGATAAGCTTTATTACAGAATTGGTACATGCTACACGATGGACGTAGAAGTGTTCTATCCACAGAAAATGTAAACACCGCTCTCCCAACTACCACTTCGGAGTATATCTCTCCTAAGTGGAATTTTTAGTAAATCTTGCGTGGTTCATTTGCTTTTTGGCCGATTTTATTGAAACTTCGTCACAGCAACTTCAATATAAGCTTCTAATAGAACACCAAACATGAGCGCAATTGGTAAACAAATAAAAAAGTTGATGCCAAATTGTTAACAGGCCCACTCAAACGTTCGGTGTCCCCTTCAGCCTCCTAATTTTCTCCTGGAGAAGCAGGACCTCACTCTCACTTCCAAACCCATTGAGGTGAACCTTCAGCCTCGTAAATTCCTCCTGGAGAAGCAGGACCTCTTCCTTCAACACTCCAACCTCACATTTTAAAACACTGCTGCAGCTAGCCATGATTGTAACCCTCCACACTAATTCCCAAAGCAGCTCAGGGACTGCGACCACTCATGACCACTGACCAATGACCACTAGTACTAGTACTATTACTACTACTACTGCTACCCCTAATACTACTAGTACTACCACAAGTACTACTAAAACTACTACTACAACTTCCACAAGTACTACAATTATTATTACTACTACTACTACTGATAGTAGTAGTACTAACTAGTACTTCTGCTACTACTGCTAGTACTTCTGCTACTACTGCTAGTACTTCTGCTACTACTGCTAGTACTTCTGCTACTACTGCTAGTACTTCTGCTACTACTGCTAGTACTTCTGCTACTACTGCTAGTACTTCTGCTACTACTGCTAGTACTTCTGCTACTACATGCTATGCACCTCACTCTAATATCTATATATACCCTCTGTGTCACTGTATTGTGTGTAACGGCTTGACAAAGCTTCTGGAGAGCGAAACGTTTCCACAGTGAAATGTGGCATTACTTGCACATGTGTCCTTTCATCTAACATATTGTCGGTAATTCTACTAAAATTATTATAAGCTGTATCCTGGAATCCATATTTCGTTGTCAAAATGATCTTATGTATGGGTCTCTGTGGAAGCTGCAAACATTGCATTTGACTGTGAGAAATTCGCTAATGAAAGGTATTTTGTTGTTAGATGACTGACTGGTTTAGACCCCTGTATATTTCCAATTATGAATGTTGTTGCATTGTTTGTCTGTTAAGGGGTTGCATTTGTTGGCACTAATGTCTGTTGTTCTAGAGTGGGGGGCCACTGACTGTGCCTCCACTCCGGTAAAGCTCCCAGGTGGTGTAGTATTTTTGTCATTTAGTTCCATTTTTTTTTTCTTCCTGGCACTAAAAGATCTCTATTGCGTGGTTGTAACTACCTTGGTTTGTTTCCCAGGGGTTGGGGGAACTGTACCTTTCGGTCACTTTCAAATGGTGTGCCTGGCAGTCTGTATTGTAGCATTGTCTTTCATGGACTGATACATAACACATTGTCTTTCATGGACTGATACATAACACATTGTCTTTCATGGACTGATACATAACACATTTCAGGGTGAAAAAAATTGCTGGAAGAAAAATGAGACACTCCTTTGTTCATGAGGTCGCAACATTTTCGTGGATGGTCGAAACTGTACGTCCCATTTGTTTTTCCAGATATTTCATGCCTAAAGGTATCCAATGCACAAAAATTGAACGGATTTGATATCTGTTCGCTAGGATTTGGGGGGCTGGGTTCCCTACTGGTGCAGTTTTTTTAAACTTAAATGTCTGCAATAAATGCATGTCAGGAGAACTGATAGGGAACAGTGTAGTAAAGAAAGCGAATGCCAGACTGAAGTTCCTCTACAGACAAGCACAGTGTCTACCTACTGAGGCTCGCAGGACCCTATGTCTAGCCCTTATACAATGTCATATTGACTACGCTTGCTCTTCATGGTACTCTGCCTTGACAAAAAACTGAAAGATCACCCAGAACAAAATGGTAAGATGAATGTAGCGACAGAAAGGGAGGAGAATGAATTTTTATTTTTTTAGTTAACACACATGTATATGTAAATAACTCTTTTTACCTTATTCCTAGTATACATATATCCTTTATAATATAATGACATATATATCCTACAATGTAAAAATTAAGTATAAAAAGGACCCCAATGGAAATAAGTCACTCTGTCTGACTTTTTTGGGTTATCCTAGGTTCTCTACACATATGCTGCTATGTATGATAACCTATGTAACTGTATTCGTGTATTCCTGAATAAACTTACTATCTTTGGCAACTGTACCTGCATGGGTACCACCACCAGTTATAAATTAGACACATATGCAACACTTGGGTATCTTTATTGAGGAAACGTTTCGACACACAGTGGCTTCATCAGTCCAATATAAAGTACAAAGGTGTAAGGAGAGGAGGAGATTGAGGTAATCAGTCCCTCGGGCTGGAGTCAATGTGTTCAATCCATCAATCCTGTGCTGTACTTCCTACAAGATTAATGGACTGAACACATCGACTCCAAGCCGAGGGACTGATTACCTCAAACTCCTCCTCTCCTTACACCTTTGTACTTTGTATTGGACTGATGAAGCCACTGTGTGGCGAAACGTTTCCTCAATAAAGATACCCAAGTGTTGCATATGTGTCTAATTTATAACTTGTCGGTTCTCTGAACCATTCATCTACACCACCACCAGTTATTGGAGGTAATGTATCACCACCATCCCTTGAACTATCATCACCTTTTTATTTACACCAGTAGGAATGCTATTTTGTATTTCTGGATCTTGTATGTCTAGGTACATACCTGCTTATTCAGTACCAAGACCACTGTCTTCATCTGAAGCACTGTCTCACATTTCTAGATTCTCTAGATATTTACAGACACTGACTACCAATGCAGCACCAGGAACGACAGCTCCACCTGGACCAATCTCTTCACTTTCTCAACTGTCTTATAAAACTGGTATTTTTTCCAAGAAGGATACTTTTCTGCTAGCATTTCTGTCTTTAAATATGTATGAAATTTGCTCGCACTTTTTTCTGTCGTTTGAGCTTACCCAAAAATATGTCCCCTCTTCAATATCAGTAACTGGTATATTGAGAAATATCTGCGCATAGAACATGGTTCCACTCCTAGGAAATACAGCACTGTACCTCACTGGTACTCTGCTTTCAACCATTTTTATAGTGCTTACGGGTTTTCATCATGATTTTTTAGTGTTGTGTATATAATGATTTATAAAGCACAAAAAGGCACAATACCGTGAGTGGAACAATACACATATAACCCGCACGTAAGAGATACAACCTTATGAGGACGCTTCGGTCCGACTTCGACCATTTAAAAGTCACACTAACACAGGAAGGTGAGGGAGCAAGTATACAGGAGAGGAGGGGAACAGGTATGAGAAAAAGAGAGAGGAAGAAAGAAGGAAGTGGAGGAGTAGTGGTAAAGGTAATGCTGGTAGTGGTAGTAGTAGTAGTTGTAAGCAGGGGGGAGTGCTACTACACCATTTCTTCTACTACCACTACTACTATTATTGTTTCTACCACTACTCTCCCTACTTCCCTCTACCTTCACTACCACTTACCTTTACTCCCTATTCCTTTCTTCTTCCCTCTCTCCCTGCCCTCTATACTGGCTACCTCGTATTCATGTAACAATGTACCTGTAGACCGAAACTCTCCACTTTCTTTCCTATGTGCTGGTTTTTGCTATAATACTGAACCCGCACAAACGAGAAAAATTATAGACGACGTTCGGTCCAAGCTACCATTATTAACTAGGATTAAATTCAACCGCATCAAGTCAGAAACCTAAACGTCGGGTTATTTGTGTATAATGATTAACTAGGTAATTTAATTCATCTTCAGACAATAACGGGTTATTTTCATAATCGTGTCTGGTAATTTAACAGTCTGTTGTACATCGGTCATAACGTATAGTCTTGCAACTACGTGGTCTGTATACGGGTCCCAGGTCTGTCAAACATGTACGTGCGGTCATGTACACTGTTCCCAGGTCTGTGCAAGAACATGTACGTGCGGTCATGTACACTGTTCCCAGGTCTGTGCAAGAACATGTACGTGCGGTCATATACACTGTTCCCAGGTCTGTGCAAGAACAGACACATCACTGTAGGGAAGCAGAAGTATAGTCTGCTATATGTCTGCATCACTTCACTATACTGCTCCATCATCTCTGTAACACTGCCTCACCTCAGTGTCCACTTTACTGCATCACAACAATGTACACTATACTACTACATCGCTATAGTGTTGTATTATACATCACTAATGTGCTGACTTAATGCATCAACACTGTCTCCACTATACTACGTTACCATGCTGTACACTGTATTGCTGTGTCATAAAAATATCCATAATTTTCTGGATCTCCCTTCCCCACTGTGCACCTGCTTCGTTCACTAATTTTCTTGGTTATAAATGTTTTTCTTACTAGCTCTTTAATTACTGTGTCCAATACAGCACAGCGTGCGTCATCACAGTATCCTTGCGTCACGACAGTGTCCATTAACAAGAAAAATCATCAGCTTACCACAAACTGCGTCCAGGACACAGAGGGTGAGGTCATCATATATATCGAAGGTATTTCCATCAGCTTTCTTCTCCAGTTTTTGGATCAGCTTTCTGCTTTGTTTGTTAAAGACCGAGATAAACTCTTCTAAGATCTTGAAGTGGAATGCTGGAGTGAGCAGCTTCCTGCGTGTCTGCCAGTGACTGCCTGTAAACAAGACTCTATGGTAGGTATTGAGCATGAAGAAAAGATTGAGCCTCAAACACTGCACTGTTGTTATGACATTTCTCTTTCTTCCTACCTTTCTCTCTCTCTCTCTCTCTCTCTCTCTCTCTCTCTCTCTCTCTCTCTCTCTCTCTCTCTCTCTCTCTCTCTCTCTCTCTCTCTCTCTCTCTTTCTATCCCTCCTGAAATCAACTGGTATATTTCCATTTTAATAAATTCTCATAGAAGTAAATACCAAAGGCCTGAATAATCTTAAGACAAAACAGCATGATCATTATTTATACTAGTCATTGACATGGTACCTACCAGTGGTACCTACCAGTGGTACCTACCAGTGGTACCTACCAGTGGTACCTACCAGTGGAAGTCAGGAGACTCAAGCCCAGCCAGGGATGAAGGAACTCGTAGTCCATGCCCTTGTCCAGGTGTTTTTGGCTACTTAATAAAACCTATAATTAGAAAATGTAGATTATTTGACGTTTTTCCTGGAAACAAAGAGTTTCACATATTAATTCTGCTAAACATTGTTTTATACCATTTTTTTTTTCAAAGAAGCGCTGAGAGAAAAGTGAGATATATCTTCCATTTTAGGTTTCCCCGCAGATTACCTTTGAGTGGTTCCCTTACATACTAATTTCTATTTTTCTCTTTTGTTTGTAATTATCTTATTTCCAGACTTTTGTTCTTTAGAACAGCTTAGCCGACTGGCTTTAACTTTTCAACGCTGGTTCACTGTTCAGGGGAATGGTTCATGTAGTTATTAACGTGTGTAGGTAATATATGATCTGTGTTCCAGAACACATTCTAACTTTCCAGAAATGGATCCGAAGACTTTCAAAACACAATTCTGATTTTTTTAAACGATAAATTAAAGGTAAATTATAATTTATCAAGGGTAGAGAGTGGAAATGATGTGTATAGTTTAATATTTGTGAGGTTTGTTTAAAAAGAGTAAACAAAAATTACTTTTTAAATAATTTTATTTATTAAATATAGTAATTTTTTTTCGATCTTTTATGGTTAATTTATCTTATGGACAGGATGCTATTCAATTAGTATTTTTTGAATTGGCAGGCAATTTAAATTTATGAGTATACTGATACAGTTTATAATTGAAAAATCGATGCAATAAACCACCTCAACTACTGGGAACGCTTGAAGTTCCTAAACCTGTACTCCCTAGAACGCAGGCGGGAGAGATACATTATTATATACACGTGGAAAATTCTCGAGAGATTAGTACCAAACTTGCACACGAGAGTCACTCCCTACGAAAACAAAAGACTCGGCAGACGATGTAACATCCCTCCAATGAAATGTAGGGGTGCCACTAGCACGTTGAAAGACAACACAATAAGTGTCAGGGGCCCAAGACTGTTCAACTGCCTCCCAGCATACATTAGGGGGATTACCAACAAACCCCTGTCTGTCTTCAAGCAGGCACTGGACAGGCACCTAAAGTCGGTACCTGACCAGCCAGGCTGTGGTTCGTACGTTGGACTGCGTGCGGCCAGCAGTAACAGCCTGGTTAATCAGGCTCTGATCCAACATGAGGCCTGGTCACAGACCGGGCCGCAGGGGCGTTGACCCCTTGAACTCTCTCCAGGTATACTCCAGGTATGTGATATCCGAAAAATGCCTCTGATCAACTTTAAAAACGACATCTGACATCTTTGGACTCTGATGATATATATTTGAAATTTTATAGATAAAATCCACGAAATTTTATTTTCTTAAAAAAAAAAAAAAACCGCAAAACATTTTTTCTCTTGGATGATAATAGAGACTTTTTAATAGAATAAAAAGACAAAAAGAAATCTGACCATTACAGCGAATTGGTATATTTGATGCATTTTATTAATGTGCTGGACATATTGTTAGGTACAGTATTTTTGTCTTCTATTAACTTCTTGCAAGGTTTTATTTATAATTCCATAATGCTTCATAGGATCGGCTTAAAACTTCCAACTTGTATGAGGTAAAGCTACGTGAAGGCTGGTGCAACACTTCCTATTACCTGGAGAGAGTTCCAGGGGTCAACGCCCCTGAGGCATAGAAAGGAGAAGAACTAAGTTAATTTGATTAATTATGTTACCAACATACTCTTCGTTATCCTGTAGATGATGGTGACAACTTATAGCAGCTTATGGTCATTCATCATCCTTATGCATGGAATGCTAGACTCACTATCAATGGATGAATTTTATTTGACATTGTATCAGTAAAAAAGTAGCAAAAAGTTACTTGCATCCGAAGTCCTTCACCACCATCAAGGCAAAACCTTTCAATAATATAATGTAAAATATTATGATACCACCTTGAGACGGAAAGTACCTACACACTCCATTAACCATACCAACCCTGGTAAGTAGGATACATGACTGATGAAATTTTGAATGCGATCAGAAGAGGCTTTCTCTAGTTATCACTCAGAAACAAATATGAGAATGGCCTATGTAACATTGTAATACACCAACAGGTGTAAATAGTCTCATGAATCTTGCTCTTCAAAATGTGAAGCCAAGTGACTAAGATGTTCTCAAGGGTCAAACAAATATTTAGAGATAAGAAAAATGTGCTGTTGAGAATGTTCTGAAAATAGGAAAGTTGACGAAGTCATTAAAACAGGTAAAGGGTGGAGTTTGAACCCATGGCTAGTGAGAAATAAAACTCACAGGCCAGAGCGTTAACCACTGGGCCACCAGGTTCTGATAACATTCATCCAACGAGGGATATTTTCATACACAATAGGGAGGTTAGCATGGGCCACCATTGTGACAACTAATACAGGTTTTTACAGATGAATCCTACACCAGCATGACTGTGGCGAACTCTAGCTCAGAGCCGCCACCATGACACACGGAATCGTAACAATGCGATGACAAACACATCAGGGAACAAGTGGGGTTAACTACCACTTCTGGGTAAGACAATATTTTTGTTAATAAAAAATGGTTAATCCCTAATCAATATTTTTTTGTACAGGTTAATATTTGCTGACTGGTTTAAAAACTATTAGTTCCAGCCAAATTAGTTAATTCAATAAAATTAAGATCCCTTAAACTTTTGTAGGGAACTTTGTTATATATTCATAATCCTAAGAGTCACGTGGCAGCGTGTTAACCACAGTGCCAGAGGTGGCACCAGCCACCCTGGTGAGGGAGTCATCTTTAAAAACCTGGATTAGTGATCACAGTCATGGTCCAATCAAACCTTCTGATCGAGTATAGAAATATACCTAGTTGTATGAATCTTATTACATCCAATTGGCCGTGTGGTTAACGCATCGGCCTGGGGTTCAAGCCCCACCCGTTCTGTGATCAATTTGTATTCGTGTTATTATGATTTCATGTGTCATAATGTCATTAAAATTCGTGAAGCCACAGAAATGCAATTTTTTCCCTGTTCCATTCATTTTCTTTTAAATTCTGTACAATCGTGTAAGAAATAAGATTGTATGTTTAACTGTAAAGAAAATTCAAGTGGATAAAGATGTTTAATTTTTTTTTATCAAATTAGTACAAACAGAAGCCAAAATCCGTGCTAAAATTACTTTGAATTAAGATACATCAACTTTATGGTTTGAAGCTGATCGGAAGAAGCATTATTTAAGTATCTTAGGCATAAAAATTTATTCAACATAATTGGCAAATTAAAATTTACTTAGCTATAAACGAACACCAAGTTATCTTATAATGTCAACAATAAGAATCGGAAGGTCCTAGAGCTCGAGTTGTTCCATAATGTCTACATCATAGGTTACAAAGTCTCCTTGAAGGATGGTATGTGGAAGAATGCTTATGTATCATGACAGAAATATCGTCAGTGGAGCTAAGAAGGTAAATATTGCAAGCTTGCTCAACGTTTTGTTCAGTAACAATACGTACGTCACTCTCGAGAACATGGAACAATATGTTTCGTGCAACATTTTACAAGAGTGCTTTTGAAAGACTGTCTGAAGGTGTCGTTGGTTGACGAATAAAGAATTCTGTCCATGAGTTACCTTCAAATACAGATTGCTGGAGGAGAGTTTGTCACATAAGTTGTTTCTGCTAACCATCCGAAAATCTATGCAATGATCGGAGGGATGGTGGAAGCCGGAATCAAGGTCAACGTTGAGGGAAGGTCAGACGCATCGAAAGAACCCGCTACCTGAAGGCGGTACCGGGTTCTTGGAAAGATCCGAAAAAAGGTCCGTTGTCGTGTGAGGATACCAAAAAAAGGAAGACGTTTGGGATGTTTCTGTTTTTTTCTAAGAAAGTGGGGAGGAAGGGAAGAGGGATAGCTAGAAAGCAGGAGAGTAGCCAGGTTATAAAGTTAGGAGGTGCGAGTGCATAAAAAAGGGCGTCATAACACGTACCGAATAATTGTAAATTCATTGTATATTTTTATTTTGTTTTTAAAGTCAAAACACAAGGAAGATACAGTTTTAAAGGAAGTATACAATTGTTATACAAGACCTTGCGATAAAATAAAGTTAAGAAAATGAGATTCGACTTTTATCGTACAAGTGAAATAAAGACTTAAAAAATTGATGAAAAGGCGTCACTATTGAAAAAATGTGCTCATGGGGAGCAGTCGCTTGCCTTGCTCTCCGCCTAGCTACGCCACTGCAAAGAGAATGAAGTGAGACCATATATCCCGCTCTTCGTCAAGAAGAGGAGGGTATATATACAGAAAGATGTATGGGGATATATGGTAGTGTTTATGCTGCATGGAACCCACTCCCTACCCTACCCTTCATGCCAGTAAATAGGTAATTCATGATAACCTTACATCCACCGAGCCACCTCGACAGACAAAAGAGAGGGAAGTCGAAGACTAGCCGAGAGGCATCCCTGCTTTGGCCGCCACCTCCTGGAACCGACAGGCAACATCCGGAGATTCATTCGACACAATGAGAACACCCAAAGCTTCCCTCCTGAACTCCGGAGGGCAGATCAGCACATCTATAGATGATCTATATTCCACGGTAAACACCACCACCACCGAGGTCCTCAACGGAATGGGACCAACAATGATTCTCTTTCCTCAACCTAGGCGCTATAATTTTCAAGGGAAAATCTCCAAAGTGGGAATGAAATAAAGAAAGGGAAGGAAGGAGAGGGGAGAAGAGGAGAGGGTGGAAGAGAAGAGAGAAGAGGGGAGGGGAAGGGAAAAGAGGAGAGGGGAGGGGAGAGGGGAGGGGAGAAGAGAAGGATGGAGAAAAGTGGGATGGACAAGGTGGGATCTGAAAAATGGATTGGGAAGGTAGGAGTGGAGAGTTATTAGGTTTGGTCTAAGGAAGTAGACAAAAATTTTCCAAATTCTTACATCAAGAGCTTTTCACCACGTCAAGGAACCCTTATTAAAAACTTAAACCTTAAAAGTTGTTTCAGCCTTATTTTGAGTAAATTTTGAATGATGTTTGATCATTGTAGGTCCCATTTTGCATTTTTCATATAATAAGCAGGAAATTGGTCTCTCTGAGATAATAAAATAATATTTCTTCAACTTGGCTTCAAATCTCATGTTTTAATGGATGATTATATTTTAAGATGCTAATTTTAGTTTGCGAATACCTTTTCTGAATCACTTCAGATTTTTTAAGCTAATATTCAACTGCATTAAAAACTTATGCTACATTCTGCACAATTTATTTTGCTTGCATCGATGTACAAGTCAGCTCTATCAAGCCTTCTGATTATCTTTCTGTCAGCTCTATCAAGCCTTCTGATTATCTTTCTGTCAGCTCTATCAAGCCTTCTGATTATCTTTCTGTCAGCTCTATCAAGCCTTCTGATTATCTTCCTGTCAGCTCTATCAAGCCTTCTGATTATCTTGCTGTCAGCTCTATCCAGCCTTCTGGTTATCTTGCTGTCAGCTATATCCAGCCTTCTGGTTATCTTGCTGTCAGCTCTATCCAGCCTTCTGGTTATCTTTCTGTCAGCTCTATCAAGCCTTCTGGTTATCTTGCTGTCAGCTCTATCCAGCCTTCTGATTATCTTCTGTATTTTCAGTTATTTTAGATTCTTATTGTAAGTGAACCCACAACTCTGTATTCCAGTCTTATGGTAAATCTTGTGTCTATATGCGTGAGCAAAAGTGTCTTTTGAGTGGCATGTGTTTTAAGTAGCAAGTTGTTCTTTACAAAAACTCCCACATTCAAACTTTGGTTAAACTAAAATTACCTCTACAGTTTTGGCGCTACTTAAGAAGCAGTAAGGAATGTGAATCATCCACATCTTGGCAACTTCACCGTACTCAGTCATCTTCAAGATTCTCTGGAAGAACTCTGAAAAAAAGTCCAGTTAAAAAAAAAATCATTATTTTAGACTGAAGAATAAATTTTTGTTTAAAATAAAATTGGCACTGAAGCAATGAAACTGCAACGGGGAAAAAATATGAGGCATATTATCAAAAGTGGAAAAATTCTTTATAAAATACCTGATCACAGTTAAAAAAAAAAGCCACTAAACAAAATAAAAACAGCTTCTAAAGAACTATTGCATCCGTACAAGTGTGAGCGTCAGTGCACGAACTCAGTATATTTATATACTATTATTCTTTTACTTTGGTGTTTATGTGTCAGAGAAGGTATCTTACCTACTGGATCCACATTGAGGTACAGTGCATTACCCAGTACTGGAAGACCTTTGGGACCCGGGATCTGGTTCACCAGCCACACCTGACAACCAAAAACATGTCACAAACGGCGCTGATATTCATAATTTTTTTTAATGACGTAAACAGTTTAATACATGTTTCTGGGCTTCAGATTCTCACTCATTACATAAACTTATTTATTTTAATATTTTTTTTACTTGAATCTCAGGCCCAATTTCTGAAAAAGTTAAATATTCATCTGCTAAGAAGGAATCAGGTCAAGAATTTACATATATGGTCAGTGGTTAGTGGTCACGACAGGTCACGGGTCATGAGCTGCTTTGGGATTAGTGTGGAGGGTTACAAAGCCATAGCTTGCTTTGATAGTGGTTTAAAATCTGAGGTTGGAGTGTTGAAGGAGGAGGTCCTCCTTCTCCAGGAGGAAATCAGGAGGCTGAAGGTTCATCTCGATGGGTTAGGGAGTGAGTGTGAGATGGCTGGAGTGGTTGAGGGGAATGAGGCTACCAGCAGCGAGGTGCAATCTGTCACTCACTGCGAGGAGGCTGAAGGTGGGGAGGACGAAAAGGCTACCAGCAGTGGGGTGCAGTCCAGTACCAGCACCTTCAGGAGTGATTTGGAGAGTGGCAGCCGCTTTAAGTGGCAAGTGGTTCACAATTCAGGAAGAAGGAAGGTTAAGAGAGAAGATGTGAAGGTAGGAAATCGATTCTCTGTTCTCCAGGACGAGTGTACTTCAGTGGTCAGTGAGGTTAAAGGTACCACTGACTCACCTGCTAATCAAGGTAAGGATATTCTGATTGTAGGAGATTCTCAGGTAAGTTGTATGGACCGTGCTTTTTGTAACAGAGATAGGAAGGTCAGACAGAGGGTGTACCTCCCAGGAGTTGGTGTTGGTGACATAGCAGGTTGGATAATATTATGTCAGGTAATGGGAACAAGCCCATTATCTGTCTTAGTGCTGGTGGAAATGACACTGGGAAGGGCAGGAGACAGGAGCTGCTGGATAAGTACAGGTCAGCCATAGAAGTAGTCAGGTCTAAGGGAGGGATCCCAGTCATATGTAGCATCTTGCCTAGAAGGGGAGTGAGCAATGAATGGATGTCTAGGGCAATTGGTATAAATTGCTGGCTAGACAGTTACTGCAAGGAACTTGCAATTCCATTCATTGATAACTGAGACAAATTCTATGGCAAACGTGATATGTACGAAATGGATGGGGTTCATCTCTCTGGGGTTGGAGTGGTTGCATTAGCCAATTCGATTGAGGGGGTCATTGATGACTTGTCTAGTACTTTAAACTGATAGATTATAGAGGTATGGGTGTTTGTGAGAAACAATCAGGCTGCAGTACTAGGGTTGAAAACAGCAGATATTGTCAGAATACCCAAGGAATATGTTTAAAAGGCAATATTCAAAATAGAGTAGCTAGTAAAGGCAAAACAATTGTTCATCAAACAAAGGGAGATAGTAGAGGGCAACGAGTGACTAGCTCTTTTAAGATTTACTATACAAATAGTAGGAGTCTAAAAAATAAGATGGATGAGCTAAGATTACTTGCAATTGCAGATAATGTAGATATTATTGCTATAACGGAGACTTAGTTCAACTTGTATGCAACATTCAGGGTTATAAACTATTCCACACTGATAGGGTCAACAAGAAGGGTGGTGGAGTGGCGATGTATGTCAGTGATAATTTAAATTGTTGTGTTAGACAAGATATAAGATTAGAAACATCGGACACAGAATCTGTTTGGCTACAGTTTCTCGAAGGTCGTGAAAAATTAATTTTGGATGTGATTTATAAGCCCCAAACCTTGATAGGGAGTACGGTAGGCTGCAATGGGACGAAATTCATTAGGCGTTTAGATATGAGAATGTTGTGTTAATGGGAGATTTTAACTTTAGACAAATTGATTGGAACAATGTGACAGGAAATCTTGAGTCTAGTGATTTTCTTGATACGGTTCAGGATTGCTTTTTAAAACAGTTTGTGACAGAACCAACTAGAGGAAACAACCTGCTTGACTAGGTTCTTATCAACAAAGAATTACTAGTTAATAATCTTGAGGTTAATGATGAGCTTGGGGAAAGCGATCACAAATCACTTAGTTTCAATATTTCATGGAATTACCCAGATAACTGCAATGAAGTCTTTGTCCCAGATTTCCGCTTGGCTGACTTCATGGGACTGAGAAATTACCTGGGTGGGCTAAATTTGGATGACCTGACTATAGGTCAGGTAGCTGGTGGTGGTTGCCAATATGACGTGTTTCAGAGCATAGTGCTTGCTGCCCAGACAACTTTTGTTCCGTGTATGAAAATTAGATCTAACAAAAATGATCCCAAATGGATAAACAATAGATTAAAACTTCTCATTGGTCAAAAGAGAGGCACATATAGGCATATCAAAAGAGGGGAAGAGCAGTTAAGAAATCAATATATTCAATTAATATGAGAAATAAAAAAAAGGAATAAGAAAAGCAAAAAGGGATTGAGGCTAAAGTCGCAAGGGATTCGAAGACTAGCCCAAAAGAGTTCTTTCAGATATACAAAAGTAAGATTAGGGACAAGATAGGCCCACTTAAGAGTAACTCAGGTCAGATCACTGACAGTGATAAGGATATGTGTGAACTTTTCAACACCTACTTCCTCTCAGTTTTTACTGAGAAATTCCAGAAATAATAAATTATGTAGAACAAGACGATAATAAACAATGCACGATTGGGGTAACTAGTGACATGGTCCTCAGACAAATAGAGAAATTAAAACCTAACAAATCCCCAGGCCCTGATGAACTGTTTGCAAGGGTTTTAAAGGAATGTAAAGAGGAACTTAGCAAATCTTTAGCTAATCTTTTCAATATATCACTACAAACTGGCATAGTGCCAGACAAGTGGAAAATGGCTAATGTAATACCTATTTACAAGGCAGGTGACAGGTCCTTATGTAGACAACTTGTACTGTCTGCATAGACAGCCTATGCTGTCTGCCAGCCGAGCAAAATGTAGCCAGTAAGCCTACATGCCTAGTTCACATAGTTTACACCAGGGGGCAGGTCTCTGGGTGGGTATGCCCAGAACTACATCCCTCTCACTCACTCAGCGGCCTTCACTCAGTCAGCAGGCCTACTCTTCTCGCTCGCCCTACTGTACACCACTCACCGTTGCTTTCACTCCTCTGCTATTTCTATGAATTCCGTGTGAATTCTTGCCAGAGCTGTGTACTCACCTAATTGTACTCACCTAATTGTGGTTGCAGGGGTCGAGACTCAGCTCCTGGCCCCGCCTCTTCGCTGTCTGCTACTGGGTCTCTGCTCTCCCTGCTCCATGAGCTTTATCATACCTTGTCTTAAAACTATGTATGGTTCCTGCCTCCACTATATCTTTCTCTAGACTATTCCACTTCCTGACTACTCTGTGGCTGAAGAAATGCTTCCTAACATCCCTTTGACTCATCTGAGTCTTCAGCTTCCAGTTGTGTCCCCTTGTTTCTGTGTTCCCTCTCTGGAACATCCTGTCACTGTCTACCTTGTCAATTCCCCGCAGTATTTTGTATGTCGTTATCATGTCTCCTCTGACCCTTCTTTCCTCCAGTGTTGTTAGTCCTATTTCCCTCAACCTTTCTTCATAAGACAGACCCCTGAGTTGTGGAACTAACCTTGTCGCAAACCTTTGCACTTTCTCTAGTTTCTTTACGTGCTTGACCAGGTGTGGGTTCCAGACTGGTGCTGCATATTCTAGTATGGGCCTGACGTACACGGTATACAGTGTCTTGAACGATTCCTTGTTAAGGTAACGGAACGCTAATCTGAGGTTTGCCAGTCGCCCATATGCTGCCGCAGTTATCTGGTTGATGTGTGCCTCCGGAGACGTGCTTGGCGTTATACTCACTCCAAGGTCTTTCTCCTTTGCCGAGGTTTGTAGCCTTTGTCCGCCTAGCTTGTACTCTGTCAGCCCTTCTCCGATCCTCATGACTTTGCATTTGGAGGGATTGAATTCGAGAAGCCAATTGCTAGACCAGATGTCGAGCTTGTCCAGGTCTGTTTGCAGCCCTGCCTGGTCCTCTTCCGATGTGATTCTCCTCATTATTTTCACATCATCCGCGAATAGAGACACTTCTGAGTTTATCCCGTCCGTCATGTCATTTACGTATACCAGGAATAACACTGGTCCTAGGACTGACCCCTGCGGTACACCGCTCGTCACAGGCGCCCACTGTGATACCTCACCACGCACCATGACCCGTTGTTGCCTCCCTGTGAGGTATTCCCTGATCCATTCCAGTGCCCTTCCTGTTATACCTGCTTGTTCTTCCAACTTCTTTACTAATCTCATGTGAGGAACTGTGTCGAAGGCCTTCCTGCAGTCCAGGAAAATGCAATCAACCCACCCTTCTCTCTCCTGCCTTACCTCTGTTACTTTATCATAGAACTCCAGGAGGTTTGTTACACAGGATTTGCCTTCCCGGAATCCTGTTGTCTGGTGTTTATTATCCTGTTATTATCCTGGTGTTCCACCATTCTTTTCCTGATGATTTTCTCCAGGACTTTGCACACTATACACGTAAGTGACACCGGTCTATAGTTTAGTGCCTCTTTTCTGTCTCCTTATTTTAAAAATGGGGACTACGTTGGCCTTCTTCCATACCTCAGGTAGCTGCCCAGTTTCAAGGGATGTGTTGAATATTATGGTAAGTGGCACACTCAGTACCTCAGCTCCTTCCCGAAGAACCCACGGGGATATATTGTCCGGACCCATCGCCTTTGAGGTATCGAGGTCACTGAGTAACTGCTTCACTTCCTCCTCAGTTGTGTGTATGCCCTCTAGCACTTGGTACATCCCTTGTTGGTGACGAACCCCATCCTGTCTACCCAGCTGCCTTCCTTCCTCCATTGTGAATACTTCGTTAAATCTCAAGTTGAGCTCCTCACATACCTCTTGATCATTACTTGTGAGTTCCCCATCTTCTCTCCTCAGCCTTATCACCTGGTCCTTGACTGTTGTCTTCCTTCTGATGTGACTGTACATCAGTTTCGGGTCGGACTTAACTTTCGATGCTATGTCATTTTCGTACTGTTTCTGGGCCTCCCTCCGTACTTGTGCATACTCGTTTCTAGCTCTTCTACTAATCTCTCTGTTTACCTGGGTTCTTTGCCTTCTGTACCGTTTCCATTCTCTGATACTCTGAGTCTTTGCCTCCCTGCACCTTTGGGTAAACCAGAGGCTCTTTCTGGCCTTCCCATTTAATCCTTTGCCTCTGGGTATAAACCGTTCCTCTGCCTCCTTGCACTTTGCCCCTACGTATTCCATCATTTCATTTAATGTCAGTCCTTCCATTTCCCCTTCCCACTGAACGTCCTGCAGGAAATTCCTCATGCCCGTGTAGTTTCCTCTTTTAAAGTCTGGTTTGTCTCTATCAGTACTGTTTTCCCTCTCCACCTGTAGCTCTACAATGTACTCAAAGCTAAGCACCATATGGTCACTGGCTCCCAGGGGGCTCTCGTGCGTTATGTCTTCAATATCTGAGCTGTTCAGGGTGAATACAAGGTCCAGTCGTGCTGGTTCATCTTCTCTCTCTCTGGTCGTGTCCCTGACATGTTGGTGCATCAGGTTTTCCAGTACCACGTCCATCATCTTGGCTCTCCAAGTTTCTGGACCCCCACGTGGTTCATGGTTCTCCCAGTCGATCTCCCTGTGGTTGAAATCTCCCATGACCAGTAGCTTCGCTCTGCTCATGTGTGCCTTTCTTGCCACCTCCGCCAGGGTGTCCACCATCGCTCTGTTGTTCTCATCGTATTCTTCTCCTGGCCTCCTGCAGTTCTGTGGTGGGTTATACATCACTGCAATGACTATCTTATGCTCCCCAGACTGGATGGTACCTACTATGAAGTCCCGTTCTCTACCCACCTCCATTCCTACCATTTCCTCGAATCTCCAACGGTGCCTTACAAGCAGTGCGACCCCTCCTCCCCCCCTGCTCCTCCTATCTTTCCTCAGGATCTGATATCCCTGTGGGAAGATTGCATCTGTTACTGTCTCATTTAGTTTAGTTTTTGTTACCGCTATGATGTCTGGGGATGCCTCATCTATTCTTTCATTCCACTCTTCATACTTATTCGTAATTCCATCCGCGTTTGTGTACCAAACCTTCAACCTTGTTTCCAATACTGTGGCCCTGGGGAGATCTTGGTGGGTTGGGGGTGTGGGCAGGGTGCCCGCAGGGGGTTGCAGCATGGGTGGGGGGGATTGTATGGTTGGGGTATGGGCTGGTGGGGTGCAGTTTGAGGTGGGGGTGGGGGGTAACTGTGACGGTGGGTTTTCGTTTGCTTGGGTGGGGACAGGGGCCCTGATAAGTGGGTGTGGTGCTAGAGTGTATGGTTGTCGTGGGATGTTTGTGATTTGAGGCCCGCTGAGGGTACTTCCAGTGTGTGTGTATTCGAGTACCTGAGGTCACTCGAAGCCA
The DNA here is from genome assembly GCA_009830355.1 of Cherax destructor. Taxonomy (NCBI): domain Eukaryota; kingdom Metazoa; phylum Arthropoda; class Malacostraca; order Decapoda; family Parastacidae; genus Cherax; species Cherax destructor. The sequence continues at coordinate 20,261 of WNWK01032327.1, forward strand.
CGTGCAGCAAGCCTCATGGGGTGATCACCAAGCCACGTGAATCACAAAGCCACATGGGATGTACAAGCCACGTGGGTTACCAAGCCACATATTGTGGTCTGCTGCTGCATCAACCCATGATGTCACCATGCCATTGACGTCACCCACGATGCTTCCCGACTCCACGACGTCATCTTGCTGCTGACGTCACTCCAGGACGTCACCTCACGACGTCTGCCTGACGTCACTCGTGATGTCACCCCATGACATCCCTCAGGACGTCACCTCCCGATGTCTGCTGATGTCACCTCATGATGTCACACCACGACATTACCTCACGACGTCACGCCTGACATCACCACATGATGTCACGTGTTCTAGTGTGAAGTGTGCATTTTGTGTTAGTATTGTGGAGATGTTTGAGAGAAGATATTTGACGTGTTAATTAATTCCTCTCAGTCAGTGTTCTCACATGTTCGTGAATGGCTTAGTGTCGATTTTTGCACAGAAAAGTGTCATTTGTTAGTACGCCATATTGTACCGCATGTGCAGTATGTGATAAAATAAGATAAGATTTTTTTCGGATTTTTAACCCCGGAGGGTTACCCACCCATGATAACCCAGGATGCGACCCACACTAGTCGACTAACACCCAGGTACCTATTTGCTGCTAGGGGAACATGACAACAGGTGTATGGAAACACGTCAAAATGTTTCGACCCCGCCAGGAATCGAACCCGGGCCCTCCATATGTGAAGCGAGAGCTTTAGCCACAAGTGCACCCGGTTTTCCATGTGTCCTGTGTAGTCTTGAGCACAGCTGTGTGTGGACTACAGTATGTTCGCTCAGACCACTGAGTAGCACCTGTGTTACTTCCTCATGTTACTTGTCACCCAGTGTGATCCGCGCTCACTTGACAGCTCTGACTTCAGTCAGTTCAGGCGTCAGTTATTAGCGTCTGAGCTCCTTGTACAGAAAGCTCTTTATGTTTGCCGCTCATGATGCCCTGCTGAATCGTACCAGCGACGATTCTCCCATCAAGACTCGTTTCCACTTCACCTTCTGACCGTCAGAGTGCAGTTACATGTAGAGACCAGTCTGAGGACACTTAGACCATCCTCTGCTGTAACTTCAACTGTCTAGAGAATGGCACTCGTCAAGCTGCAGTTGCCCTGTCCTGTTTGGCAGGCGACTGTCAGCCTTGTGTCACAGCTTCAGTGAGCAGCCTGCACAAAGATGGCAGAGTCGTCTCTGCCACAACTCACTCCACACTTGCCGGCAGTGACAGCCCCAGCGACAGTACCAGTCTAGAAATGTCCTCTTGAGTCGCTTGCCAGAAGAAGTCCTGTTCAGTTGCGACTACTGACGACGCCTCACTCGAGGGCACCAGCAGGTTGTGCCCCAGGTTGAGTGAACCCTGCAGGGACTACTACGATGACTGCATTACCGTTCTAGAGGAGACCGTACCCTGTTACATTACAGCTCAGCCGCAGCAATGTCTCCTGTGTTGCAGTATCTGTCCAGATGCAGGAAGGCGTGCAGTGATGATCATTGATGCTCACTGCCTTAGACCACGAAGCACACCTTTTTTTTCTTCCCTCTCTGTAGAAAGTTTTTTTTTTCCATGTCCACATGTGTATATATGTATGTTTTTATTTTGTGTTCTGTGCCCTGTTCTTGAGAGAGAGAGACTAATTTTTTTTACTGCCAATCATGGTCAGGGTCGACCATGGGAAGGTGGCC
>WNWK01032328.1:0-21982 GCA_009830355.1 Cherax destructor
ACACTCATACACCATAACACACAATTTCACCACTACTTTTCACACAAATCCACACACATAAAGTTACACACACACACACCCAGATGGCATGGTGCTAAGCTTCCCCTCACACACAGAGGGCCCGGGTTCAATTTCCGGCGGGGCCGAAACATTTCAAAGTGTTTCCTTACACACACACACACACACACACACAACAGGCCTAGTGTCTAATCGACATGTGCCTAGGACAAAATGGTAACTAACATACAGGCCCATAACACAATTTCACCACTACTCTTCACACAATTAACAACCCCCCCACACACACATACATACAGGCCCATAACACAGTTTCACCACTACTCTTCACACACACACACACACACACACGCGTTTAGTCATGGTGGTGGATGGACGTGGCGTCTCTTACTACTATTGCGAGTGTGAGGCTTGACACATATACACGCCTCAGTGAGCGTATAGTGTAGCAGGGAAATACGAGTGATCTCAGAGGAAAAAAAACAGTAAATAGTGGAAATTGCCAGTGAGGGGAGACGGTGATAGGCCTAACAGCGGTTGCCACACAGCAGGAAGTCGAGAATTTATCGTAGTGAACTATAATGCAGTGGGGAGCATATCTACTGGAGGCACCCAAGTAAGGGAGACAAGTGCAAGGCAAGCAGTGAACAATACGGTGATTGCATTAAGTGAGCCCAAAAGAAACGAAGAGGTACAGTACCCAGCAGGGCGCCACGCCAGGAGAATATCAACAATCTGACAGATCCAACAGACATCGGATGTAATGTACAAAATCCTAGTTGTGGTTTGCAGGTTTCTGACCCTGAGTTGCTGAAGCTGTTGGAAAAATCCCTGCTCGGAGGAGCTGACTACGTAAGCTTCTCATAGGTAGGAAGACAAGTTAGGGCGCAGGGCTACCAACCAAATGTACACACGTGTACGCACGCCACACACACATACACTTGAAGTAGTCAGGATATAGATGTAGTACCATACAATTGTTCATGTAGTAGCAACAATATTATTACCAGTTTATAAGTAGCAACTTTTAGTAGCAGTGTTTAGTAGGATTACAGAATTAGATTTAGAATAGGTAGACACTGTGGAAGAGGTGCCAAGATGCACGACACACACACACACACACTTGAAATAGTCGGGGTGTAGTAGACCATACAGCTGTTCTTATATTAGCAATTATATTTTTATCAGTTATATAGGAAGTAGTATTCTTTTTAGATTTTGTAGCTAAGTAAGGTAGGAAGAAAATTCAAAGACGTGGGCGGAGCGCAGGCGCGGTGAGTCAGAGGTAAACAAACACACGCACACACAAAGGGAGGACAGGTGCACACACACGTACACACACACACTCAGTAGGCCTACAGCCTCCTGACCAGTAACCCACTAACCATTTCCCTCCATACCCCGTAATCCTCCCACGCACACACACACACACATATTCTCACACATGCACACACTCACACTCTATACCCTCTCTTCCCAACACCCTCTCTCCCTCTATACCCTCTATACCCTAGCTTAGTAGCACTATCCGGTTATAGAACTAGTACTAGCAAAATCCTAGATTAATATTAGGAGAGTAGTCCAAACTCCTGAAACCTATCTCCCCTCCGCTCTCTCCCTCCCTTTCTCCCTCACACGCGCACCATCCCTCTCTCTACCTCCCCTTCTCCCTCACACACACACCCTCCCCCCTCTATACCTCCCTCTCCCCTTCTCTATACCTCCCTCTCCCCCATCTCCCCCTCCCGATCCCTCTCCCTACCTCTCTAGTACTAGCAAAATTCTAGCTTAATATTTAGGAGAGTAGTCCAAACTTTCTGAAAACCTATCTCCCCCGCTCTCTCCCTCCCTTTCTCCCTCAAACGCACACCCTCCTCTCTATACCTCCCTCTCCCCCATCTCCCTCCCTTTTCCCTCACACACAAACCCTCTCCCTCCCCTCTCATACCTACCTCTCCCCCTCTATACCTCCCTCTCCCTCCCCTCCCTATCCCTCCCTCTCCCCACCTCTCCCTATCCTTCTCCCTCCCTCTCTCTCTCACTCCCCTCTCCCTCCCTCTCTCCCACCCCCTCTTCCCTCTCCCTCTATCTCCCTCCATCTCTCTACCTCCCTCTCTCTCCCTCTACCTATCTCTCTTCCTACCTCTCTACCTCCCTCTTTCTCTCCCTCTCGCTCTCTTTCTCCCTCTATCCACCCTCTTCTACATTTCCTCGAAGCTATCTCTCTCCCCCTCACCCCCATTCCTATCCTTTCTCCGTTTCTCCCTCACCCCCTTCCCTACCCCTCTTCTTTCTCCCTTCTCCTGACACCTCAATAATCCACAAGGGACTCAGTGGGAAGATGGGTGGCTCAGAGAGGGCGTCAACAAGGAGGAAGATGGCCGATCAGGGAAGGCCACAGTGGGAGGAGGAAATCTCTAGAAGGGAGAAGGAATGGGAGAGGAAGATACTGGTGATCACCGAGGAGCTCAATGAAAGGGAAAAGGAATGGGAGAGGAAGCTACTGGTGATCAGTGCCAGACCTTAGAAGTGAAGCTGCAGGGACTGACACAGAATAGAGACAATAGTACCTGGCAGGAAACGACGTTTGGAGCTTGTGCACAAGGCACAACCAAAGGGAATAAGGAGAAAAGAGGAGAACTCTGGTATGCACAGGCACTGGCAGACACACATGGGGCCCGAAGCAAGACGAGCAGGATAACAACACACGAGAGGGATATAGAAGAAGCAGCCAGGGTCAAGAAGAGCACCACAGGAACAACGAATGAGAGCACAGAAACAACACATGAGAGGGTAGACAAAACAGCAGACACGCTAAACACGGAGACCCCAACAACACACTGCAGTGGACAGGGATGTATGAGTAGACCGGACACACAAGGGAACATGGGGAATACAACCATGACAGCACTGGGAGAGGCTAATGCACTTTTGACAAGGCAATGGGAGACACAGTGGGAGGAGGAAAGGGAGAAGTCGATCTTTATCTATGGCCTGAAGGAAATTGAAGGGGACACCCACGACAGACGGAAACAGGAAGAGAAAGAAAAGATCGATGGTATCATGCTAGCAATAGGGGGAGACTCATCCCAAGTGACAAATTTTCGGAGAATCGGGTGGTACACAAAGGGAAGAAATCGACCCCTCAAGGTAATATTCAAGGCAGAATCAGCCCGCACCATGATCCTTCAAGAGAAAGCTCAGCTGAGGACGAACCAGGGGTACCGGAATGTATACCTAGATCGGGACAGAACGCAGGAGGAAAGGGAGGCCCGGAGGGAGAAGATAAGAAGGAGAAGAGAGGAGGGATGGGAGACAGCGAGATACGGAGAACACCAAGTCCAAGCAGGACAAACACACACACTGGAAGTACCCTCAGCGGGCCTCAAATCACAAACAACCCACGACAACCATACACTCTAGCACCACACCCACTTATCAGGCCCCCTGTCCCCACCCTAGCAAACGAAAACCCACCGACACAGTTACCCCCCAACCCCACCTCAAACTGCACCCCACCAGCTCATACCCCAACCATACAATCCCCCCCCACCCATGCTGCAACCCCCTGCGGGCACCCTGCCCACACCCCCAACCCACCAAGATCTCCCCAGGGCCACAGTATTGGAAACAAGGTTGAAGGTTTGGTACACAAACGCGGATGGAATTACGAATAAGTATGAAGAGTGGAATGAAAGAATAGATGAGGCATCCCCAGACATCATAGCGGTCACAGAAACTAAACTAAATGAGACAGTAACAGATGCAATCTTCCCACAGGGATATCAGATCCTGAGGAAAGATAGGAGAAGCAGGGGGGGGAGGAGGGGTCGCACTGCTTGTAAGGCAGCGTTGGAGATTCGAGGAAATGGTAGGAATGGAGGTGGGTAGAGAACGGGACTTCATAGTAGGTACCATCCAGTCTGGGGAGCATAAGATAGTCATTGCAGTGATGTATAACCCACCACAGAACTGCAGGAGGCCAGGAGAAGAATACGATGAGAACAACAGAGCGATGGTGGACACCCTGGCAGAGGTGGCAAGAAAAGCACACATGAGCAGAGCGAAGCTACTGGTCATGGGAGATTTCAACCACAGGGAGATCGACTGGGAGAACCATGAACCACGTGGGGGTCCAGAAACTTGGAGAGCCAAGATGATGGACGTGTTATGTTACTGGAAAACCTGATGCACCAATATGTCAGGGACACGACCAGAGAGAGAGGAGAAGATGAACCAGCAAGACTCGACCTTTTATTCACCCTGAACAGCTCAGATATTGAAGACATAACGCACGAAAGCCCCCTGGGAGCCAGTGACCATATGGTGCTGAGCTTTGAGTACATTGTAGAGCTACAGGTGGAGAGGGAAAACAGTACTGATAGAGACAAACCAGACTTTAAAAGAGGAAACTACACGGGCATGAGGAATTTCCTGCAGGACGTTCAGTGGGAAAGGGAAATGGAAGGACTGACAATAAATGAAATGATGGAATACGTAGGGGCAAAGTGCAAGGAGGCAGAGGAACGGTTTATACCCAGAGGCAAAGGATTAAATGGGAAGGCCAGAAAGAGCCCCTGGTTTACACAAAGATGCAGGGAGGCAAAGACTCAGAGTATCAGAGAATGTAAATGGTACAGAAGGCAAAGAACCCAAGTAAACAAAGAGATTAGTAGAAGAGCTAGAAACGAGTATGCACGAGTACGGAGGGAGGCCCAGAAACAGTACGAAAATGACATAGCATCGAAAGTTAAGTCCGACCCGAAACTGATGTACAGTCACATCAGAAGGAAGACAACAGTCAAGGACCAGGTGATAAGGCTGAGGAGAGAAGATGGGGAACTCACAAGTAATGATCAAGAGGTATGTGAGGAGCTCAACGTGAGGTTTAAGGAAGTATTCACAATTGAGGAAGGAAGGCAGCTGGGTAGACAGGATGGGGTTCGTCACCAACAAGGGATGTACCAAGTGCTAGAGGGCATACACACAACTAAGGAGGAAGTGAAGCAGTTACTCAGTGACCTCGATACCTCAAAGGCAATGGGTCCGGACAATATCTCCCCGTGGGTTCTTCGGGAAGGAGCTGAGGTACTGAGTGTGCCACTTACCATAATATTCAACACATCCCTTGAAACTGGGCAGCTACCTGAGGTATGGAAGAAGGCCAACGTAGTCCCCATTTTTAAAAAAGGAGACAGAAAAGAGGCACTAAACTATAGACCGGTGTCACTTACGTGTATAGTGTGCAAAGTCCTGGAGAAAATCACCAGGAAAAGAATGGTGGAACACCTTGAGCTGAACAGGATAATAACCACCAGACAGCACGGATTCCGGGAAGGCAAATCCTGTGTAACAAACCTCCTAGAGTTCTATGATAAAGTAACAGAGGTAAGGCAGGAGAGAGAAGGGTGGGTTGATTGCATTTTCCTGGACTGCAGGAAGGCCTTCGACACAGTTCCTCACATGAGATTAGTAAAGAAGTTGGAAGAACAAGCAGGTATAACAGGAAGGGCACTGGAATGGATCAGGGAATACCTCAAAGGGAGGCAACAACGGGTCATGGTGCGTGGTGAGGTATCACAGTGGGCGCCTGTGACGAGCGGTGTACCGCAGGGGTCAGTCCTAGGACCAGTGTTATTCCTGGTATATGTAAATGACATGACGGATGGGATAGACTCAGAAGTGTCTCTATTCGCGGATGATGTGAAAATAATGAGGAGAATCACATCCGAAGAGGACCAGGCAGGGCTGCAAACAGACCTGGACAAGCTCGACATCTGGTCTAGCAACTGGCTTCTCGAATTCAATCCCTCCAAATGCAAAGTCATGAGGATCGGAGAAGGGCAAAGAAGACCGCTGACAGAGTACAAGCTAGGCGGACAAAGGCTACAAACCTCGGCAAAGTAGAAAGACCTTGGAGTGAGTATAACGCCAAGCACGTCTCCGGAGGCACACATCAACCAGATAACTGCGGCAGCATATGGGCGACTGGCAAACCTAAGATTAGCGTTCCATTACCTTAACAAGGAATCGTTCAAGACACTGTATAACGTGTACGTCAGGCCCATACTAGAGTATGCAGCACCAGTCTGGAACCCACACCTGGTCAAGCACGTAAAGAAACTAGAGAAAGTGCAAAGGTTTGCGACAAGGTTAGTTCCACAACTCAGGGGTCTGTCTTATGAAGAAAGGTTGAGGGAACTAGGACTAACAACACTGGAGGAAAGAAGGGTCAGAGGAGACATGATAACGACATACAAAATACTGCGGGGAATTGACAAGGTAGACAGTGACAGGATGTTCCAGAGAGGGAACACGGAAACAAGGGGACACAACTGGAAGCTGAAGACTCAGATGAGTCAAAGGGATGTTAGGAAGTATTTCTTCAGCCACAGAGTAGTCAGGAAGTGGAATAGTCTAGAGAAAGATATAGTGGAGGCAGGAACCATACATAGTTTTAAGACAAGGTATGATAAAGCTCATGGAGCAGGGAGAGCAGAGACCCAGTAGCAGACAGCGAAGAGGCGGGGCCAGAAGCTGAGTCTCGACCCCTGCAAGAACAATTAGGTGAGTACACACACACTCTCACACACACGAACACACACACACACACTCACACACTCACACACACACACACACACACTCACACAACTAACACACACACACACACTTTCCCCCTGCTCCCTCCCCCCATCTCTCCCTCACTCCCTTCCCTGAACCCCCCTCTCTCACCCTCCTCCCCCCTCCCTCCCATTCTCTCCACCTCTTCTCCCTCCTCCACTCTCTCCTCATATTTCCCCCTCTTTCCCCCTCCCACCTCTCTTCCATTTTCCCACTGTCTCCAGTTTCTCCTCTCCCTCCCTCCACCCCCACACAAACACTCAGGCAATCACACCACAAAACAACCATCTTAAAAATAAAAAAAAATGGGGTGCCAGAGAGCAGGACGGAAAACTAGGGGACTGGAGGATGAGTCTGTGAAGGAAGATTGGGCAGAAGAGCTCATGAAAAGGGAACATGAGTGGGGAAGGAAGTTAGAGGAGCTTAGCATGAAAATGGAGGAGAGGATGGCTGCAGAAAGCAAGAAAATAGAGGAGAGGATAGCTGCAGAAAGCAGGAAGTGGGAGAAGCAAGTCACAACAGCAGAGGCTAAGATACAGAGATTAGAAGAGGAACTGAAAAATTTGAAACAACCTAAAGAATTAAAAAGCAATGTGGACATGGTATCAGAAGCTGCTACCTCCGTCACAAATAAGGGGACTGTAGAGAATGGAGTGAAACTGTATGCACAGGCCCTATCAGACCATCATGGAGCCTGAGAAAAAGAGAGGATCACATCAGGAACAATCAAGGGGAGTGTAGAAAAAGGGAGAGCTAAGCTGTACGTAGAAGCCCTAACAGACCACAGCAATGCACAGGGAAAGCGACAGGCCACTGGATCAAGGGATAACAGACAGTGAAGAGATTGAAGAAAGGAAAGCTGCAATGGAGGCAACTAAATCTAATCAGGGGTTACATAGGGATAGGCAGTGGGAGAATGAGAGAGAGAGATCAGTCTTTATTTATGTGCTCAGGGAAGCTGAAGGAGAAACTTATGAAGCAAGAAGACAAGGGGAGAAAAAAGCGATTGAAAGCATCATGAAAGCAATAGGAGAAGATGACATGACCCAGCTGGCAAATTTTCTGAGAATAGGGGGGTTTGCAAGAGGAAGAATCCGGCCAGTCAAAGTGATTTTCAAGGCGGAATTGACTCGAAACAAGATTCTGCAGGAGAAAGCAAGACTAAGGGATATGTCAGATTACCGGAATGTGTATCTTGACTGCGACAGAACACGAGAAGAAAGACAGAAACTGAAAGAGAGGGTACAGAGACAAAAGGAGGAAAGAGAGATGGACAGTAGAACCCAGACTCAGGAGGAAGCTCAAATACCTTCAGATGTCCCCCAACCTGGACAACCCCAATGCAACCAAACAATCTAAACCAAAACACACATGCCATACCCAATGCTTCCACCCACCTCATTACAAACTCCACCTTCACACCAACCACCCATAGTTCCTCATCAGGTCTCCCACTTTCCCAACCCTAACTTACCCTCCCTGACTACGGTTTTAGAAAAGAAGTTGAAGGTTTGGTATACAAATGCAGATGGTATGACAAATAAATGTGAGGAGTGGCATGAAAGAATAAAGGAGACATCCCCAGACATAATAGCACTCACAGAAACGAAACTCACCAGTATGATAGCAGATGCAATCTTTCCACCCGGATATCAAATCCTCAGGAAAGATAGAGGGAGCAGAGGGGGAGGAGGAGTTGCACTGCTCATTAAGAACCGGTGGGGATTTGAGAAAGTGGAAGGAATGGATGGAATGGGCGAAAGGGACTACAGTGGACCCTCGGTTAACGAATACCCCGGAAATCGTACAATTATGTAAGTATAATTTTTAAATTGCATGTGGAAGTGTATTTTTGGGGGTCTGAAATAGACTAACCTACGTGACATTATTTCTTAAGGACGTAAATTCGTTCGGTAATGGCACTTGAGCAGGCTTGTGGGATGAATTTTTTTCGTTAACCGAGGGTCCACTGTACATTGTAGGAACAATCCAGTCTGAGGGCCATAAGGTGGTAATTGCTGTAATGTACAACCCACCACAGAACTGCAGGAGGCCAAGAGAAGAATACGACGAGAGCAACAGAGCAGTGGTAGACACACTAGCCGAGGTGGCCAGAAGAGCCCACACAGGGAGAGCAAAGTTGCTAGTTATGGGTGATTTAAATCACAAAGAGATTGATTGGGAAAACCTGGGGCCCCACGGGGGTCCTGAATCATGGAGAGCCAAGATGATGGATGTGGTACTGGAAAACCTCATGCTTCAACATGTTAGAGACACTACCAGAGAGAGAGGTGAGGATGATCCAGCAAGACTGGACCTAGTATTCACCTTGAGTAGTTCGGACATCGAGGATATCACGTATGAAAGGCCCCTTGGAGCTAGTGATCATTTCGTTCTGTGTTTTGATTATATAGTTGAGCTACAAGTGGAGAGGGGAGCAGGAATAGGAAGGGAGAAACGAAATTACAAAAGGGGGGACTACACAAGCATGAGGAACTTCCTACAAGACGTTCAGTGGGAGAGAGAATTGGCAGGGAAACCAGTAAAAGAAATGATGGAATATGTGACAACCAAATGCAAAGAGGTAGAGGAGAGGTTTGTCCCCAAGGGAAACAGAAGTAATGGGAAGACCAGAACGAGTCCTTGGTTCACCCAAAGGTGTAGGGAGGCAAAAACTAAGTGCACTAGAGAATGGAAAAAAGTACAGAAGACAAAGGACCCATGAAAATAAAGAGATTAGCCGAAGAGCAAGAAATGAATATGCACAGGTAAGAAGGGAGGTCAGCGACAATATGAAAATTATATAGCATCAAAAGTCAAGTCTAACCCGAAGCTGTTGTATAGCCACATCAGGAGGAAAACAACAGTCAAGGACCAGGTAATCAGGCTGAGGAAGGAAGGTGGGGAGTTCACAAGAAATGACCAAGAGGTATGTGAGGAGCTCAACGTGAGATTTAAAGAAGTCTTTACAGAGGAGACAGGAAGGACTCCAGGAATTCAGAATAGGGAGGTATACCAACAAGTGCTGGATGAAATACACACAACCGAGGAGGAAGTGAAGAAGCTGCTATGTGAACTCGATACCTCAAAAGCGGTGGGACCTGACAACATTTCTCCGTGGGTCCTTAGAGAGGGAGCAGAGATGTTGAGTGGGCCGCTAACAAAAATCTTCAACACATCCATTGAAACTGGGCAACTACCTGAGGTGTGGAAGATGGCAAATGTAGTCCCAATTTTTAAGAAAGGAGACAGACATGAGGCATTAAATTACAGATCTGTGTCACTGACGTGTATAATATGCAAAGTCATGGAGAATATATATTCCAATTTCAAAATAAGGTGCAGAATAAACAATGCAGGCATTCCTGGCACTAAACTAACATTTCCTCTGTTCATTAGTTACGTTTTCAGTCTTTACAAATGAATTTTATTTTGATTTTTTATTCACATAATTTGTATTCAAACCAAAAATGAAAGATTTACTGTTATGCAATATTGTAATAATTGTATAAATAATATCACCACTTTTGTGAACGTATATTAGACCCACCAGCTGGCGCATATTAGACGTATGAGGTTATTTGTTTACTCTTCAACATCGGCAAAAATTTAACATTCCTGCTACTTTGAGCTCAGTTTCAAGCCATTTCCAATACTAAAACCAATCAAAATCATCTCTATTTCTGTAATATATCTTCCATTCTATCAAATGATACCAAGAAATCGAAAATACAACTACAGTCAACCCCAGGTGTTCGTGAGCGCGGAGTTCACTAAAATCGGTGTTCGTTAAGTTTTTCTTGAAAATTTTGGCTCGGTGTTCGTGAATCCACTGGAGTTCATGATTCGTCCCGGATGCGTACATGTGGCCTGAGCAGGCCCAGGCACTCCATTCAGCGTCAGTGTTCTATTGTTTACCAGCGAGCGACCACCACCCACGCATTCATACCAGATATATTGTCATTATTCCAGTTTTTTAGTGCTTGCAACTGCTAAATAAGATACCATGGGCCCCAAGAAAGCTCCTAGTGCCAGCCCTGTGGCAGAGAATGTCAGAAATACAGTAGAACTGAAGGAGATCATTGCACAATGGACTGATGTGCAAGGCTTTATGGGTGAATATCACCCTAACAAAGCTGTTGCAGGCCGTGCTGGCAACCTGTACAATGACAATGTGGTGTCCCATTTCAGGGATATTTTAAAGAAATGCCAGACACAGAGCTCCCTGGACAGATTTTTTGTAAGAGAAAGTTCCAGTGACTCTCAACCTTGTCCTAGTGGCATTAAAAGAAAAAGGCCAGTAACCCCAGAAAAGAACTTGGCACCTGCAGTGTTAATGGAAGGGGATTCCCCTTTCTAACACTAGCATACTACTCCATCCTCTCTCCTCCCGTCTTCCACACATCAACAACTCTTCAATAAATGTAAGTGACATGTTATTGCACTATTATTTCTTTATTTCCCATTGTTTTGTGTGTAATTTAATGTCTATATGTTGTAAAAAAATATTTTATTTTAACCCTTTGGGGGTCGCAAGGCCCTCTCCCAAACTTGTTCTCAGGGTCGCAAATTTTTCGGAAAAAAAAATTATTTTTTCTTATGAAATGATAGAGAATCTTTTTCTGATCATAACCCCACCAAAATTATGAAAATTGTTGGAAAACTAACGGAATTATGCTTTTGCGAATTTAGCGGTATCGATGACATATACGCATCGGCGATTTCGCCCACTTTGAGCCCTATTTTCTGCAGATTCCAATGTTTCAGTCTACTAAAATTATAGCTATTTCACTAGAATTCTATTTGTTCTATCAATTGAGTATAAAAAACCGCCAATTTACTGATTTCAACTACCCAATTTGGCCAATTTCATACAAATTTCAAAAGATGCCAATTTCAAAATAGGGTCCAAAATAACGAGACAGACATTCCTGGCACTCAAATAACATTTTATCTGTTCCTTAGTCACGTCTCCAGGCCCTCTTACATTACTTTTGCTTTCCATTTTGAATTTTTATTCTCACAAAAAATAGATGATTTACTGTTATGTATACAACTGAATCATTGTAAAAATGGTATAAATAATATCAGCGCACTTGTGCGCTGATTTTTTACTCTTGAACATCGACAAAATCTAACATTTTATACTTTGGTCAGTTTCAAGGTTTTTCATCTAAAAGTCAAAATTATCTCTATTTCTGAAATATATATTTATCAAAAGACAAAAAAAAGAGTATACAAGCATACGGTCATTTTTTCCTCATTATGCACTGTGTGGTGCGGGTTTTTTTTATACTCCAATAACTCCCGACCCATTCCCCCACATTTGGCCTACCAGTCTTTTCCCCACTTGATTTGGGGCAGAATTTGGCATCTAGAGGGGAAAAACCCTGGGGAAAGCTAGTAGGCCAAACCCCAAAAGGGTTAATTTTTTGGGTGTCTGGAACTGATTAATTTTTTTCCATTAGTTCCTAGGGGGAAAATATTGGTTTCTGATATTGGTGTTAACACCCTGGAACTGATTAATCAAAAAAACCGGGGGCTCACTGTATAAAAAAACAAAACGGCAAAGTGTTGTTTTAATCGTTGGGTTTTGGGTTTTTTTCCTAAATTATGCACTGTGTGCTGCAGGTTTTTTTTATGTGGTACACTTACCACATAGATGTATTCCTCTATCTAGGCTCAAATTTCCACTACAGTTATCTGGTGGCTGAGCTCATGGCTGAATCGGTTTCCCCTCAACTCAAACCCAAGAATCGGCAGGGCCCCCTAAGGGGGTTAAATTTTAATTTGATTAAGGGGGGAGGTTTTTTTTTAAAAGGCTTTGGGGAGATCCAAAAATTTTCACGATAATTTATTTCAATTTGCTAATCCCCTAAATCTAGCTTTCAAGGTGTGGCCGGTATAGGTTCCTGTACCAACCCTTGTCTCCTGATGGAAGGGGGAACTTGAACTTTGTCATCCTCTGTTTCATCGTCATTTAGTCTTTTAACCGTTTGACTGCGAACCCCCAAACCTAAAGTCTCCTTTTCCAAAAATTTAAAAAAAATTTTTGAAATGATAGAGAATTTTTCGATGGTAATGACCCAAAAGTACAAATTTGATGGAAAACTTTCGGTTACGCCCGCGGTTATGATCTCCATATACGTTGGCGTTTTTCCAACTTTGAGCCCCAGGCCAATTCCATTTTCCTCAAAACTCATAGCTATTTCTTTAGAACTCCATTTGTTCTATCGATTGAGCAAGAAACCCCAATTTCCGATTTCAACTCCAACTAAAGTGGTCAGAAAGGCAAGTTAATTTTAAAAATAAAAAAAAATGTCAATTAAAAAAAAGGGGCCAGAATAAACAATGCAGACGTTCCGGCACAAAATAAATTTTTCTGTTCATTAGTCAGTTTTGGGCCCTTTATATTATTTTTGCTTTTTTTTGATTTTTATTCCAAAAAATAGAAGATTTACTGTTATGCAGACTAACGAAAAAAATTTGTAACTGGACCCCTGTATCTGTAATATTTTTCTCACATGTAAAATAAGTATAGTTTTTTACAAATGTAAATTACCTAGGATAACCCAAAATTCCAGGCAAAGGTATACAATGTTTGTAGATAGTATGAATAATACCATGACTAAGTTTCGCATTGTCACTTTTATCGTGTATAATACCTGTTGGCTTACGGCGCACTGACTGAGACAAGAGACGGAAAGACACATAAAACAGGCGACGGAAAGCACACTACAGGCAGACGGAAAGACATATAAGCATAGCTAGACAGAGGCATAGACAGATGCAGTGAAAAAAAAGCGAGGGTTCCTGGGACATTCTTATCAATGTCATTGGGGTGTCAGTGTTATCGACTTGTCATAACACCATTCGTCAAGGGGTTTCAAATACCCAGGCACACAAGGCAGGCAAAAAAAGAAGATAAGCCGAGCTAGACAGAAAATAAAAGAAATAGACAGACAGATAGACAGACAGATAGATATACAGACAGATAGATAGGGAGGCAGACAGATAGATAGGCAGACAGATAGATAGACAGATAGATAGATACAGACAGTGAAAACAAAGCAAAGGGGTTTCCCTTTCAAATTCATTCATCAATGTCACTGCCTTATGTAGTTATCTGACAATTGTCAACACACCATTCTTCAAGGAGTTTCATATATAATCCAGGGTGTCTAAAAATTGTGGGACCTATAAATACTTTGTTTTATTTATAGACAATAGTAAAAGACCATGGCAGGTGAAATTGTTCACCTGTTTGTCATTGTGATTATTTGAGTATTTTCAGTACCAAATTGTGTTTGAACAACGGCTATGAAATCACAAGAACTATTATAAATTGAAAAAACAGAACATAAAATTTTATAAATTAAAATAAAAACTAGAAAAATATATCCCTTACTTCTGCGCGCAGGACTTGATGTTGCCGTCAGGTGAGCATCCAGCACCAACGCGGTTTTTTCCCGGAAGTCTCCCCAAAAATTTTTTTTTGCCTATCCTGTTTATAAAAATGGCTCTTATTTTTAAAAAAAAAAAAAATTTTTTTTTAAATATTGGGGCAGTGTGGAGGGAAAGAAATCTACGTGTGGACAGTTAAAGGGGTTAATTTAAAATGGTATAAATAAACAGGGGACTTGTGAAAAAATATTAGACTCACCAGTTGATGTGTATTGCACGCGTGGTGTGATTTGTTTATTCCTGAACATTGGCAAAATCAAATTTCCCTCTTTGAGCTCAATTTTAAGGTCGTTTTCATTATGAAACTAATTAAAATCATCTCTATTTCTGTTTTGTTTCCCCTTCCAAATGAGACCACAAAAAAAGAATACAACCATAAAATATATGAAAATACACCTCAAATCGGTGTTTTAATCCAAAAAAGTTGGGTTTTTTTTTTTGACTGCGTGCTGCAGGATTTTTTTTTACAATGCACACTGACCCACAGACCCATTCTCTCACATGGAGACCAGCTTTTTCCCCCCTTTATTTGGGGTTTTTTTTAATAGTTTCGCTGAAACACTGGCCGTAAACGTATATATACGACTGAAACGCAAAAAAGTTAGCCTTAGCCCAACTGACGTGCCACCTGCAACCTTGACAAAGGGTTGTAGAGGTTTAACAGCATCTTTCCCATCCATCCTTCC
This sequence comes from Cherax destructor, assembly GCA_009830355.1. Classification (NCBI taxonomy): domain Eukaryota; kingdom Metazoa; phylum Arthropoda; class Malacostraca; order Decapoda; family Parastacidae; genus Cherax; species Cherax destructor. The sequence goes on from WNWK01032328.1 coordinate 14,790, forward strand.
TTGAGCACCCGAGAGGACCCAAAAGGGCCCCAAAAATCAGCTCAAAAGAACTGACCCCGTAGACTCTTGCAAGTTTCTTCTTCAAACAGCCAGAAGAAGGATTCATCCCAGTCTGTAGGAAAATGCATGCAAAAAATTTCATCGAGATTTTTAACCCTTTGGGGGTCAAAATTTTTTGGAAAAAAAAATCTTATGAAATGATCGAGAATCTTTTTTGATCATAACACCACCAAAATTATGAAATTTGATCCTTCGGAATTAGGCTTTCGAAATTTCGGTATCGATGACATTTACGCACGGGGATTTGCCACTTTGAGCCCCATTTTCGGCAAATTCCAATGTTTCAGTCTCAAAATTATAGCTATTTCCTAGAACTCCATTTCTTCTATCGATTGAGTGAAACCGCCTATTTATCAATTTCAACTACCCAAAATAGTGGTCAGAAAATGGCAATTCCCTTTCACACAAATTTCAAACGATGCCAATTTCAAAATAGGGTCCAGAAAAAAAAGGCAGACATTCCTGGCACAAAAACAACATCTCTGTTCATTAGTCACGTCCCCAGGCCCCTCTTACATTTTTTTGCTTTTCATTTTAAATTTTTTATTCTCAAAAAATAGAAGATTTACTGTTATGTATCCAATGATCATTTTTAAAAATGGGATAAATAATATCAGCGCACTTGTGCAAGAATATTAGACTCTCCAGTTGATGTGTATTGAGATGGGTGTTTTTTTACTCCTGAACATGGCCAAAAACAAACATTTTCGCTACTTCGCCCCAGTTCAAGGTACTTGTCATCTGAAACCAGTAAAAATCTCTATTTTGTTATATATCATCTATTCTATAAAAAAGAGACTAAGAAAACGAGAATACAAGCATAAATACCATACAAAATAGACTAAAGTTCTGTTTTTAAAACCCAAAAAAACGGTCAGTTTTTTTTTTTTCCCCATTATGCACTGTGTGGTGCAGGAATTTTTTTTACGCAACTGACCCCAGACCCCTTTTATCACATCTAGGCCTAACAGCCTGTTTCGCTTTATTTTAGGGCGCTAGAAATTTAGGGTCTAGTCATCAATAACCCCAGGGGGTAAAAAAGTAATATCGACTAAAACCCCCAAAGGGGGAAAGTGAAATGTTTGAAAAAGCGCGCTGGGAATGTTCCTCGGTGGTAAAAAACTAGACTGGCGTCCTGTGCGGCGAGGTGTGAATCGGGGGAGGCGGATAGGTCTGGTACGGACTGATAAAAGGGGAAAAACCGATCCCGAGGAAACATGACCAAAAAAACAACTAAAACATGAAATCACATATACGGAAACACAGAAACACGAGGGGTCCTTTTTTATGCCAAAACAGTCAAAGGGTTATCTCACCTTTAAGGGTAAACATTTTTCCCAAAAAAAAAAAAATATTTTTTTCTTATGAAATGATGGGGAATCTTTTCTCAATAATAATGACACCAATAGTATGATATTAGATGGAAAACTTTGGGAAAATTTTTGCAAAGTTTTCGATATATACCCTCAGCGAATTTGCCCCCTTTGACCCCTATTTTGGGCCAAATTTCCATTGTTCAATGACTAAAATCATATATTTTGCTAGAACTTCATTTCTATGTTGGTACAAGAAACCCCCATTTACCAATTTCAACTACCCAATAAAGTGGTAAAAATTGTCATTTCCAATTTCCAGTTCAAAAGATGCCAAGAAAATGGGCCCAGAATAAACAAGACAGACATTCCTGGAGCAAAATAACATTTTTTTGTTTATTAGCCGTCTCCGGGTCTTAAAAACTCTTGCTTTCCATTTTAAATTTTTTATTTCAAAAAATAAAAATTTACTGTTATGCAGACTACTGCATTATTGAAAAAATGGTATAAATAATATCACTCACTTGTAAAAGAATTTAGACCATCAGTTGATGTGTATTGAGCGTTGTTTGTTTATTCTTGAACATTGGAAAAAAATCGAACATTTTCACTACTTTTTGGCGTTTCAAGGTACTTGTCATTGAAACCCAATCAAAATTATCTCTATTTCTGTAATATATTTTCCCATTCTATCAAATGAGACCAAAAAACAAATCAGTGGACCCTGTTAGGGGCCCGTAATCCGTTCCAGGACTGGGTTTTAACCAAAAGGTTTAACCAAATTTAATATTCCCATAAGAATTAATAAAAATACAATTAATCCGTTCCAGACAAAAATATTCACAAAAATAATTTGTTTAACAATTAGATCAGATTACATACCTTTTGAAGACTAATGCTGGCTTCTGGAAGATAGGGAGGGTTATTTTTTTGAAGGGGAATCCCCAAAAGGACTTGAAAAGCCCTTTTTCTGGGGTTTTCCCCTTCTTTTTTTTTTTAATGCCACTAGGACCAGCAGGCCTAGAACCTTGCGACAAAAATAACTGTCCAGAGTGTCGGTTTTCTGGCCCCTTTTTAACTTTTCCCCCGAAGTGGGACAAGGTTTGTCACTAAACATGTTGCAGATATGGCTTGTTTCAGTTTGGTCGGGATGGTTTTTTTCAACAAATGTCTGCACCTTAGTCCACATAGAAAAAATTTTCCCTTAATCTCTGGAAGGCACCTCCTTCTCTTCCTTTTCCTCCTCCCTTTCGAAGCAATTTGAACTTTGGTCTGATGAAGTTACACTTCCAGTTGTTGTAGCTCTTCAGTGGTTAGCTCTCCGTGGTCCTCCACCAACTCTTCCACACCTCACCACCACCCCCAACCCCAGGCTGTTCCCCAATGTCACAATATCTTCCACAACAGGCACAGGGTCTCAGCTGCAAATCCTTCAAAATCCCTCTTATAACAAAACGAAGTGGTTCCAAGAGAGTTCAAAATCCCGGTAGTCACTCCCTCCGCCTTACCTATAAGGCCAGCAGTTTAGATATTGGGAAATGATTCTTCCAGCTTCTAAGGGTCAATTCAAGTCTGAGGTCATTTCAAAGACTTTTGAAACACTGTTTGGGTACAGTTTCTTGAAGTTAGAAAGCCTACTGGTCCCTGGGCTGGGGAAAGGGGTGGGTTAGGAGGCAAGAACTTCACTTTTATAAATTTGAAGTCCCCAGACATTTGGTCTTCCAAGTCGGAGGATTTCAGGAGCATTGTCCAGTACCAGGGGGCATTGAGTCCCAAAATTTTTATCCTGAAGGTATTTTTTCACACTTGGGCAAAAAAAATCATCAACCCAATCTTTGAAAATTGACCTTGTGACCCATGCATTTTGATTTGATTTCCACATCACACACAATCTTTTTTTTGGAACAGTTTTTTGAACACTGGGAGTTTCAGAGTAATATACAGTAAAAGGGTTCCTTTTTAAATCCCCACTTTCATTTCTACACAAATTAGAGTTAGCCTGTCTTTCATAGGCTTTTGTCCTGGCAGTGTCTTTTCCCCCTGCGTGATGTGGTCCCGTTGGGCATTTTTTTCCAAAACAGGCCTGTTTCATCCAAGGGGGTTTTAGATTTTCACTTTAGAGCCTGAAATTCCTGCACAAAACCCGCAGAATGTTTGTCTGAACTTGCACCTCACCATGCCTTCAACACATGTATGCCCCTACGCCCCTTAAATCTCTCAAACCAGCCTTTGCTGGCCCCAAATTCACTACCACAACACTTGCTCCAGGAGTTTTCTTCACAAATCTTCATGCAAATCCTTTCCTTCTCACAAATAACAACTCCACTACTCTACTAGGAAATTTCTTGGGAGCCATGGTTCTTTTTTCGCAGTTGCACTGGCAGAAAACAATGGAAAACAAGCGAAATGTCTGGATGAATGGCGGCCCTTTCGCACCAAGAGACAGCCAAACTGAAGCGCAAGGCACCAGCCGGGGGGTTATGCCCCATACGGCCCACGGAATAACGGCCACTAACCGGAGCTGAAACCGCCGCTAACCAGTTGGCCGCAAAGGCGCCGCTAACCGGGGTTCACTGTACAACCATAAATACCATAGAAAAAGACTGAAAATCGCTTTTTTAAACCCAAAAAACACGGTCGGATTTTTTTTTTCTCATTACGCACTGTGTAGTGCAGGTTTTTTTTTCTCCCAATGAGACAGACCTATTCTTAAATCTACCCCTCCAGCCTGTTTCTGCTTGATTTGGGGGGCGTTAGAATTTGGCTACTAGTGCGTCAATAACCCTGATGCGAAAGCCGTCTGTACAGTAAAAAACCCCTGAAAGGGTCAAAACAAATAAAAAGTAAAATGCATACCAGTACATTCATTACTTACCTTAAAATATTTGTAGTCTTAATGTAGGGTGAGGGTGAGTAGTATTTATTTGTAGCCCCAGGCAGATGTAGTCCGGGTGGGCTATACCTACTTTTTCATTTCCCCCACCATATTACCATCGCATACCATGTTCACTGAGTTTAATCGTTTTAACAACACCTTTAGATGCCATCATAAACAAAGGGAGAAGTAATGAATAATTCATGCCAAAAATTGTAAAAAAAAGGGTAAATTAAGAAACCAACTGCTGATACCCATTTGGGTGACCCATGCATCTGGCCTCTTCCGCCTGTCACCTAATATTGAAGAAACATACCATACCACCGGGGGGGCTTTAATCATGGTTAGAGAGTCGAAAACCCAACCCCCGCCTGTGGTATGGTTTGTTTGCAATCATGCTTACAATTTCGTGAGCGAAAACAGTCAAGCAAAAAAAAATTGTCACACTAACTGCTATTAGAAGAGGGGGGGGGATGTGAAATACCAATGTTCAAAAAATAGCTTTATGTTCACTAGACATAACTTTGCTTAAAAAATTTTAAAAATATCGTGACCATTGTTTAACACGGAGTTACGCCTGAAAACGCGGGTTTGGGAAAACCGTGTTACATGAACTGAATAACTTATGGAAAATAGGTTATTCCCTTTGACCCCTAAAAAAGCAAATTTTTTTTAGAGAATGATCTTAAAAAAAATAAAAGTTCATATAAATTGTAGTTCGTTGTGGATATATTACTGTTAAGACTACATATGCAATAGAAATAATAGTTTTTTTACCTTAAATTGGGGGTAATGGTTTTTTGGGATGATTGCAAGAGAGGGGATATGTGGTGGGCCCTATTGGGCTGAGGTGGATGGTTGTTGGTTGTGGGAAAAGTGGAGGTAGGGGTTTCAGGATTTAAACATGGTTGTATTGGAGTGTGCATAAATTCTAATAGATTTTGGGTCACCCTGATTATTTTTAAAAGTGAGAGTAAGGCACCATCAGCTGGTCTAGCCCCCCTTTTTTTCAAAGCATTGCTTCTAGATTTGTTTTTGTATAAATACGATTATCAATAAATAATATCTACCTATCATATTTATTCCCCGAAAAAATTAGGTATAAATAAATAACGAGAAGCATGATAAAGACCCAAATTAATAAAAACTGAAAAAAAAAACAATACTGTGATGGGAAAAGTACACACACAACCCACAATTTAAAAAGAGGGGCTTTTCTTTTTTTTGTGTTTGGTTTTGTGTTAAACTGAATTATAGAGAGGTATTGAAGGTTGGGGGCGGGAGAGAAAAAAAAAAATGACTGGACCATTAAGAAAAAGTTCGACTATGTTAACAGCCTTTGCTAAACATACACCTTTTCAGGCCTTCCTTATCACACACTGCTTTAAAAAAATGTAAGGCCTTTTCCTAATTAAGATGAAATTAAGTGGTGCACCTTTCTTTGTTTTTTTTTCGATCCCCTGAGCAACAAGTTTTCAGTCAAGCGGTCATTCAGTCAAGTCAGTAAGTTATTTAATCAAGCAGTAAGTCATTAGTCAAACAGTAAGTTATTAGTCAAGTCAGTAAGTTATTCAGTCAAGTCAGTAAGTTATTCAGTCAAGTCAGTAAGTTATTCAGTCAAGCAGTAAGTAATTCAGTCAATCAGTAAAGAAAAAAGCGAACTTCCCAAGGCTGGGAGGGGGGGGGTGGCTGGGGGTTGGGGGAGGCGGGGGCCCCCTTTGGGCTCGTGGCATAACCCCCGCCAGTCCCGTGGGCGACTGTGCATTAAAAATTTTTTCCCCCTCCCGCAAACCTTGTTAAATTAATTTTACAAAGTGTTACAAAAAATTGTATAATTCTTCAATCGTTATACCCAAATCGTCCCAAATAAACTCATGTTAAATGACAGTCTACTGTATGTCAAAGTTTAGTACAGGTACCCCTCAACATTCACGTTTTCCACTTTCACGGGCTTCACATTCCAACCCGGCCGCCAAATTCCCACCCGCCAAATTCCCACCCACCAAATCATATTTAAGTTTCCCCCACCCGAGTGTCTCTACTACCCCCTTTTGACCACGAGCTCCCCCACCACTCACTCACTGAGTGTTTTTTTCGTTCATTATTTGTTATTAAACTACAGTATTAACATGTATGTATACTTTTAGTACAATATTTTACTATGTTTTCATGCTTTTTTGATTGTTCATGGTTCAATAGGTTAAGGAAGCGTAAGTAAGAATGTACTAAATAAAGATTATCATTTTACATTTATTCCAAATTGATATCAAACATTAAATACCCTAGAACTGTAATAAAGATGCTGAAATGAAAAATATATGCCCTATTTTATGTGGGGAAAAGAGCAGGCAGACCGCCCTAAAAAAATGTTTAATCGGTAAACATGCCTAAATCACCCTTTTTATAAGAACAAATGCAAAAATAGCATTTATTATTTTTTGAATAATAATAATTTATAATAATTTATCTGGGGAAACTTTAAATGTCATAGTATTTGGTAGCTGACATTTAGAGCACCCACAGCAATTATTATTAATTTTTATTTTTTTTTTTTTTTTAACACATCGCATTCCACCAAAGGGAGGGTGGCCCAAAAAAAAAAACTTTCGTCATCATTCACCCATCACTGTCTTTCCAGAGGGGTCTTTCCAGTTTAAAAATGCAACATTAACACCCCTCCTTCAGGTGGCACTGTCTTCCCCCTTCCACTGTCCGGGCCCCCCGGTTTCCCCCGAAACCCCCATAAATGTTTCCTTTCTCACCTCCCAAAAGCACGTCAATATTAAAACCATTTGTCTCCCTTCACTCCTATCAAATCGCACACGCATGCTTGGAAACAAGCCCTCGCACACAAAAACCCCTTTCCCTCCCCCCAATTTTTTAGGGCCCCCCCTACCCCCCCTTCCTCCCTAAGATTTATCCTCCCGGGCATTTTTTTGCCCCTT
>WNWK01032329.1:0-21981 GCA_009830355.1 Cherax destructor
ATTAAAGCCAGAAAAAGGCCCCCTATTGGGTAACAAAAAATTCAGGATATGTCAATGGGTACAAAAAGAATGGTATATGATGGAATTCGGTGGGGATGGCGACGGTCCCCTGCAGGGGCTCTGTCAGACCACCGAGTGATACGGAAACGTAAGTGAAGAAGCGATGGCAACCTTTAATCAGATCCAGTGATGCAGGAAAAAAAGAATTGGATAAGGGGGGAGAAGGCATTTTTTATCCTCTTAAAAAAAGGGAGGACATATGAAAAAGACGAAATGGTGAAAAAAAGCCATTGAAAATATAATCAAACAAATGGGGGAGGAGGACATAACTGAACGATATATTTTCATAGAATGGGGGAAACTCGAAAAAAAATCGGCCAGTAAAAAGGGTTTTTTAAGAAAAAACCCCGGCTAAACAAACAACCATGACAAAACGTGTACAAAACGGCAGAAACTAAAAAAGGGGATACAAAGATACAAGCAGCAAGATCGAAAACAAGGCTAGAGAACAGGCAGGGACACCCGGGGTTAGTAAGACCAGCAACACATCCCCCAAAAAAAACACTAACAGAACACTCCCCCAAGCAAATTCCCCAAATTAAACCACACTCTGCACTCACAGACATCCTCAGAAAAAATCCCACCCCACGACCCCCCCACAGTGCCATGCCAAGTCCCTACTCTCCCCCCCTTCCCCCCAAGCAAAATTGTGGAAAATAAAGTGAATTTTGGTACACTAATGCAGAGGGAATAATGAATAAATGTGAGGAGTGGCTGAAAGAATCTGGGGCATCTTCCATACATCATAGCACTCAAAACCAACACGTGAATGACAACGACGTGATCTTAATGGATATCAGATCATGGGGAAGGATAAGGATGGAGAAGAAAATTGCACTGCTCACCAAAATATAGTGATTTGAGGGGGTTGGAAGGAGGACAAAAGGGAGGGGGTTCCGGTGGTGTTTCAATGATATACAATCTGCCCGTCAATAGCGGAGGCCAAGATTAGAGTATGATGAGACCAATAGAGCAATGATTGATACATGAAGGGTTTCTGGGGCCAAATGGGCAGGGCAAAATTACTAGTTGTTTATTTCATCACAAGGGACTGACGGGGAAAACCTTTACCCATGGGGGGACTGGTAATTTTAGGGTCAAGACAATGGGGGGGTACTGGAAAACCCCAAGCATCAACATGAGAGAGAGGGAATTAACCAGCAAGGATGGACCTCATATTCACCTTGATAGTTCAGACATTGGGGACGTCACATATGAAAGACCCCCTTTGAGCTGTGACCACGTGGTCCCGAACTTGAATACACGAGAGCTAAAAGAGAGAGGGAAGGAACAAATGGGGTTGAGAAGCATAACTATGAAAAAAGGGGGCTAAAAGGTTGGAAATTTCCTGCATGAGGTGGGAAAAAATTTGGTGGGAGAAAAGGAAGGAAATAATGGAATATTGACCCAAAAAAGCAAAGAAAGGGGGAGGTTCTACCTAAGGGGAACAGAACCAATAGGAAAATCAGAAAGAGCCCCTGGTTCACCCCAAAAGAGTAAAGAGGGCCAAAACTAGAGCCCCCAAACAATGAAAATAACGGAAAACAATGGACCACAGGAAAATAAGGAGATTAGCTGAAGAGTCAGAAATGAATATGCATGGATAGGGGGCATTGAAAGTCAAACTTGACCCAAAACCACATCAAGATGAAAACACCCGTAAAGGACCAGGTAATCGGCTGGGGAAGGAAAAAGAAAAGGGGGGAAGATCACAAGAAACGACAAAAGTATGTAAAGGGCTAAAGCCGAGATTTGGAAGTGCTTTCAGCGAAAGCCCAAACTACCAAAGAGTGCTGGAATACTACACACAACCGAGGAGGAAAAGGTGAAGAGGCTGCTAAGGACTAAATACCTCACAGGCAGTGGGACCGGACAACATCTCTCCATGGGCCGGAGATGGAGCCGACTGTGTGCCACTAACAACAATCTTCCATCTATAAACAGGGCGGCTCCAAGTGAAAAACAGCAAATGTAGTCCCAGATTTTACGGAGACAGAAAGCAGCATTAAAAACAGTCCTGATAGTTTTAGCTCCGAAGATTATCAAAGAGAAAGGGGATTGAGCACCTAGAAAGGAAAGACTTTTTACCATTAAAACACGGTTTCGGGAAGGGGGAAATTCTATGTCCAAACCCATTTAAATTTTATAAGGGGGAGGGAATAAAACAGGACAAGGGTGGGTGACTGCCTTTTTTTGGACTGCAAAAAGGGGCACATCACACAAGAGATTGTAAAAACTAGAGGGCAGGCAGGAATAAAGGTCATTGCAATAGATCAAATAATACCTGACGGAAGGGAAAAAATGAGTGAAGGTACATTGAGGTGTCAGAAGGGGCACCTGTGACCCCGGGGGTTCCCAGGGGTCAGTCTTGGGCCACTGCAGTTTCTGGTATATGTAGTGACATGAGAGAGGATAGATTCCGAGGTGTCTCTGTTTGCAGATGATTTAAATAATTCAAACGGATGAGTATCAGGTAGGGCTACTAGGGATCTGAACAGGCTGCATCTTGGCCCAACAACTGGCTCCTGGGTTTAACCCCACCGGCAAACCATGAAGACGGGGGAAGATAAAAGAAGGCGCAGAGTACAGGATGGGGGGGCCAAAGGCGCAAACCTCACTCAAGAAAAGGCTCGTTGGGTGTGTGTAATTTGGGCATCGAGGCACACATCAATCAAATAACGCTGGATATGGGCCCCTACAAACCTATGAATAACATTTCGACACCTAAGAAGGAGTCACTAAAGATTATATACCTTGTTGTCAGGTCCCTATTGGGATACCCGTGGGGAAAAGCACATCTGGTTAAATATGATGGCACAGGAGGACTGAGGAACTGGGGGGACGGGTAACGGCATATAAAATTCTGAGATGAAAGGGGGGCCAGATGCTCTGACTAATCCCCGCAGCCACAAATAAGCGAGTACAAATGGGTAAAACACACGCTTACTACAAATATTTTCGAATAAAGCCCGATAAAGGTTTTTAAAAATTTCTCCACGGTCACACATTTTTTCCCAAAAATTTTTCCCCCCGGGAAATTTTTCAAACTTTCCGCCTGGTCATGCTTCCGGGGGGAAATTAAAAAATTTGGGATTCCTGGCCCTACCAGTGCCCCCCCCGGCCACCCTCTCTGGCTGTGTCGTCTGCCCGCGGTGTCTCCGAATTTTGTCACCAGCCTGGGAAAGCTTTTGACAATGATTAGTTATACGTCTCATCACGGGAAAATTGTTACAATGACTCGTCAAAAACAAAGACAGGTGAAACGGTATCATTTTTTTTGTAACCACATTTGTTGGGAGATTCTTATTAAATAATTTAGAACAACTTTTAATAAATTTTTTTATAATTTCGTCATGAAGACTTGGGGGAGGGGTTTTGGATCTTGAACATTGTAGGTCAGTTGGGGGTATGGAAAAAATTTTTCTATGAACGCCAATGCTGAAGATGTGGGGAAAAACAGGGCAAGTGATATCACATTGGGTTTTTTTATTTAAAAACTTGATACATATCCTTCCCACTTTTTTCTCATTTTACACAAGGGGTTTTTCATCCTTGGCTATGTTTTCTCTCATTCTATTAGAACATTCTCGTTAATAGTTTTTGTGTTTTTTTATGTATATTCTTTTCCCAACCCCTTCAGGTTTCCCCTTTTTATTTTTTTTGAATATTATTTTTTATTATTATTATTATTATTATTATTATTATTATTATTATTATTATTATTATTATTTTATTTTTTATTATTTTTGGTTGTTGTTGTTGTTGTTGTTATTATTATTATTATTATTATTATTATTATTATTATTATTATTATTATTATTATTATTTTTTTTCTGATATTTATGTTTTAAGAGTTATTAATGTATTAACATCCAATTCGCTTACCTTATGTTTTTGGTGCGTATTTCTTTTGGCTACCCATAGCTTTTCCCGTAACCCAAAACCCTCTCCCCCATGTGATCGGGGCGTTAGCCACCAACCCGTCCCTTTTGAATCCAAGTGCCCGCTCACGGTGGGGCAGTTCCACTAAAGATGGGGCCAAGCTGGATAGCAAAGGCCAAACCCCAGCCCCCATATATCTAACGGTCCATTAAATGCTACCAACAACCAAGCTCATTTTTAAAATTTATTCCAAATTTTGAAAGAGCCCCAAAACAAATGGGGGGGGGCGGTGGGGCAAAAGTTTAAAAGGAAATTGAGCATTTTGAGAGAAAGAAGCCGGTGTTTAGTAAAGTGCCGCCGCGGGGCGTCAATATAAACCGTCGCCAGCGATTTTTTTTTTCCCCTCATTTTCCCCCCTCATCGGGGTGCGTTATCCATGTCTCTTCTGAAGCAGTGTCTCAGTCTTCAAACTTCTAATTGAAGTAAACCTTCGAAAAAGTTGATGGGGTTTTGCAATTAACCCAAAAAAGTAAGCCAGTTTATGGGAAAAGGGGCCTAGCCCAGCCTACAGTTTTTAGTGTCTCCTGCCATCCACCCCAGTTCTTCCTGCGTTTGCAAGTAAAAACATTCAGGTCCACACCAGCCCAAGGGCTAAGCCAGCCTCTTCGGGCCAGCCCACAAGTAAGCCAGTCGTTTCTTCAGCAAACCCATTTCCCCTTAAGTATTGTCCCCAATGCTCTGTGCTACGGGTTGGTGTTGAAGTGATATTCACCTTTCCCCTGGGCAATTGAAAAAGCCCCCTTGGGTTGGGGTTCCAAGGCCTGAAATTAGTGTACTGGCCAAACGCTGTGACATCATCTCAAATGCTCAGTGCAGGTGTCCCGGGGGGTTGAGCACCCTGACGTCACCCCTGTCCCACTCACTCTGGGTGTAAAACCAAACCACCCCTCACACCACCACTACCCAGCCAATATTTTGTGGATTTTCTCCCCTATTGGGTACCAGCAGGATTTTTCCGGCTAAATAGCAAGTCGAGAGTGTTTTCCCCTTCACCCCCAGAGTGCCAACGAAAAACCTGTGGGGAGTTCCTCTTAAAGCCCATTTCCCCAAGATCGTCAGCAGTCACCACCACCCCGGCGCCCAGGAAAATTTTTCCCTCTACCAAATTCGGGTTTCATTCATCATGGGGGCTTTTTTCTTTAAAAAAAAAAAAATTGGGTTTGGTGTGAGATATTTAAGCAGTGAATTTTCTTAGTGACATTTAAAGACTTGTTTTTTCCCAGTGTTCTTGCAAATTCTTTTTACATTATCTCTTACAGCTTTTTCATGTTTTCCCGGTGTCTCATTTTTTTCTATGTTTTTTTTGAAAATTTCCCAAAATTTGCGGAAAAGTATTTTGTGTATAAATTTTTTTGTCTTTTTTCTGTAAATTTTTTTTCCAGTTTTTTCATTGAGTATTTAATTTGTTGCTTATTATTTCTGTGCTGTGTTATATTTTTTCAATGTTTATCCCCCCAGTGTTCCTAGTTGCATATTTTATTTTATTGTGTGGTATTAAATTTTCCATTAATTTTTTTTCCAGTATCTCACCTTTTTTAATTCTATAGCCAGTATACATTTTTGTGCCCAACCAGTGCCTCTTTTTTTTAATTTTGCAGAACCTGTTCATAGAACATATTATGTCTGAAGCAAGAACTATATCTTTATACATATTTTTACATCAAGATCTTATTAAAAATTATCACAATTCAGGGGCTGAATCTTGTTGTTTTATTTCTTCTGCAAAACTGTAAGTTTTTTTTTTAGTTTGTTTTTTGTCTTTGTATTGATTTTATAAATTTAATTCCTTAAATTAAATTCACTCTTAATCTTCTTTATTTAAAGTAAATTAATATTCATTATTTTTCTTTTTTTCCAAAAGTTATTTCAATTGAACAAAGGGTTTAAAAGGGTTCATTCTCCTTGTCCCAGTGCAACATTGCTTTTAACTGATGCAGTAAATTGTTTAACAAAACCAAACATTGATTCCCTTTAAAATTATTCTCCAGTAGTGATTACTTGCTTTTGGGTTTTTTTTGAATTACGGTATTTTGTACTTATTCCTTTTTACTAAATTGTTACCCTTTGACAATTTGAAAAAAAATTAAATAAGTTGTAAACATCTTTATTTAAATTCTTTCTCCCAGAAACCCATTTGAATTCTAATGTCTTTTTCTCTTAAGAAAATTTTTTTTCCCAGTTTTTTTCCAGTTGCATACAATTTATTGATTGTACCCCCTTTTCATTGTTTATTATTTCTCATCTAAATTTTGTTTAATTAAAAAGGGATTTTTTTGCGTTAATTTACGAGACATATTGCCTTTCATTGCACTTTTGAAAAATTTCCCCTTATTTTTGTAAAATTCAGTGAGTGAGTTGTCATTTCTTATGGGGGTACATTGGATTTTTTTAATTTTTTTTCACCAATTCAAATTTTTGTTAATTTCCTTTTAATAATTTTATTGAATTTTTTCCATTCTCTTTTTTTACCGAATTGTTTTTTTGCAATTTTCATTCAAGATGTCCCACCTCAAATAGTGAGAAAATGACGACATTCAGTCCCCAATGTTAAAAGCCCCTTCAGCTGATAGTTTTACCACGAAAGACAGTAAAACTTTGAGCAAGTGTTTGTTCTCACAGCTTGTATCAAATTATAACAGTGCTGCATAATGTAATTCAGATTCCCCCGATGCTTTGTGCATTACATTAAGTACCCGGTCAAGACACTAAAAATTCCTCCTGTCGGAACCAGTCATTACAAGGTAGTGTCTTCCCTGTGATCTTTTTTAAGTGGTGTTCCTTCCGGGGAGCCTTTTGAAAAAACTGTTTGAAAATTTGCCATCTCTTGTTGTCACATGGCCTGAAAAAAGACGTTTCTGGGCTAGTGCTTCTAAGTGTCTGTTGTTGTTGTGTTCCAGTTATATTATCCCAGTTGACGAAGCCCGCGGAAAAGGGGTTTTGGGGAATTATTACCTGCGTAAGGGGGGGGGAGCCTTTCCTTTTTCTTTTTCTTTTGTTATTGGTATCTATTTCCCCTGGGGGAGTCCTTCCCTCCCCCCCCCTTTATTCCTTCAGTAGGAAAGTGTTCCCGTCCAGGATAAAAAACTAGTTTAAGAAATTTTTTATGTGTACCCGGGGTCCTTTTGGCTAAAGCAAATTTTACAGTTACCAAATCCAAGTGTTCTGATGCTTTATCGCGTCTTCATTAGTACCTGCTGATCCCCCATTTAGTGCTGGGAGTAAAATTTTAAAAGAAAGACCCCTTGGCTGGGTGTTGTTTCCCTGCCCGGGTTTTTCTTGGAACCCCCGGGGCCCCTCAAATTTATGAACCAAGAATTCTGAAAACCCACCGGCGGGAATCCTAGTGAAAGTTCAGTTGAATTTTCAGTCCTTGAAAATAGCCTTCCCTATTTCCCGATACCGGGGTTAAATCCTGGTATGGAAACTTCTTGAAACAAGCCAGTTGAAATCTTTTTGGTTATTAGTATTTGGTATGTTAAAAAGTAGTGTCTGTTGAAACATAAAGGAATGTTCTGGTCCTAACAAAACGTCCCTACTAGTGAGATGGGGAAAAAAGTTGACTAGATCTTTACTAATTTAATGTTCCCCCAATGGGGAAAAAACATCTGTGTGTGATGGTCGTCACTTTACCAGATATTGTGAGTTAGTGCCTTTGGTAAAAAATGTTGAAACAGTACAAAGCGTTCAAAGGGAAATTAATTTCGAATAATCCAAGTCCTTTTAACATTAATGGGGTGATTTTTTTTGTGGATCCCAGAAAACTTTGTTAATACAAGATTACAAAATCAACCTTTTTCCCCCATCCTGCTAGTAATGGGTTGCGAAAGAACGAAAAAAATCCTTGCGTCTTAAAAGTACCATCAATTCCAAATTTAACCGGGATAATCATTCCGATGTTCAATTTCCATAAATTCTTTTTTAAAGCTTCTATAGGGAACCCCACTTTACTCTTATGTTTGATAAAAGTTTGCCTTATGAGCTGTTATTTCCAACCCAAAGACTTACAATCCCGACGATTTCGAGCAGTCCTTTAAAACAAGCTCGGGGGTTTTCAGCGAATTCGAAAAACCCCATAAGTCCCGGAGAATTTCTAAATAATAATCTGGGGGCCCAAAAATAAAGTTAAATCGGTTCCCCGCATTTTTTCAACTTTTAAAAAAACTTCACAATCCAAAAAACGATCAAAAGTTTTTTGGTCCTTTAGAGATGAACATATTAATGGCAAAAGTATAAAAGGAAAAAAGATGGGTCAGTTTAAAAAATCGCATTTAGATCAAAGAAGTTGATGCGATGATATAGACGCCCCACACCCCCCACAATCAGACAAGGAGAAGATTCTAAATTTCCTGTTGCTGTTCCCCCTACCTCTAATGATCGTCAGATGATCAACCCCCAAAGTCTTTTCCTACGCATACAAATGTTGGGAAAACCTAAGTATCATTTTTGGGGACCAGTTAATCCCCTCAACGAAAGTAGTTACCTTTGTAACAGAGTTTGATCCCCCAGAGATGATAATCTCAGCCTATATCAATCTCACCCCAGCAGAGTTGGGGGGTTTAAAGTAAATAACCTGTATAGTAAATAATTAAAGCGTTTAACTGTTTTATAATATCAATATTATTAAAAATTTTTTTTTTTTTTCCCCTTCTCTCCAGTTCTGGAATTAAATATAGATTTTAGTGCCCCGATCTACCTTGTTTTAATCCTTTCCCTTTAAATATTTCCCCAGAAGTCGTAGATCACATAAACAGTACAATCAACAATTTTTTTTTTTCTTTTATCATGATTTTTTAGAAATGAGCTCATTTAATTAATTCCTGTGTATCATGATGCATCATATAGTAATGTAGATGTTCCGCACGATAATATCCATGTGAAGTAAATGTTAAACTTTTGTACTTTGACATTTATAGAATCAGCAGAGTGTATGCCTCTTGTCCTTAGTTTTATAGTTGTATGTCGAGAGATAGGCATGCCGACTGTAGGTGGTACAAGGGCTACACCATAGCTGTTCACGTCCCCCCTCTGCCCATGTGATCTGGCGTTGCCAATCATAGGCTGTCCCAAATGCCAGTCCCCGCTCACGAGTGAGGCAGTTCCACTCAGATAGGCAGTGCAGCCGGACGGCTGGGCCTAGCTCTCAGCTCCCATTTTCTAACGGCCCATTAAACGCTCCCAAACCCAAGCTCATCTTTAATTATATTACCAAATTCAAAACCCCACAACACAATGAAATTTTCCCTGGCCAGGAAATAATATGTCTCCCTTACAATTGTAATACCTTTGTTGGGGTGTGATAAATATTCGTTATGAATGATTCGATTTGCCCTTAAGTGTATTTTTACATTGGTATATTCTTTTCCCTTATCACCACTCCCTTTTTCCTTTCTTCCTCCTACCTTTATCTCTCATCCTGACTCTTCCTTTTGTACTGAAGCACACACCAACTCAGCCCCTTTCTACTCCACTCTGGGTCTGATGCTCGGGAACAGAAGGACTAGACCACAAAAACCAGAGCATGGGAAGGAAAGAAGGCTCAGAGTGTGCTACACAAATACTAATAGATTATCGAACAAAAGATGAGTTCAGAAAATGGATAACATGATGAATAGTTGAGGACAAATAAAAAAAAAACTTATGACATGGCGGGCAAACAAGGCTGGAGTATTTTGGGTAGTGTTACCGTATTTTTACAACCTACCCCAACAATGAGACCAAGACAAAAGTAGGAATAGAAAACATTGTAATGGTTCATTCATACCTTAGCATAAGTAGCAAGAAGAGCTCTTAGGGCTATGTGAAAATTTAAACATGACTGATTTCGACCACAAAAAACTGATCGGGGGACCTACTTGCATGACCCTGGGTAGTTAGGAAAACATTTTTTTGTTGGTTTATTAAGGGCAAGACAAAGAGAAAGGAGATGACAGGAAGATTGAATCTTGTATTTACCATAAGTAAACTGACGAGGAAATTTAATATGAATCCCCTTTTGCTGTTGATCATCAGTACTGAAGATGGAGGATTTGAGACAAGAGACTTTAAAAAGGAACTTGGTAGAATGAGAACATTCCTTAATGCAATGCTTTTGGGGAAAGGGGCTGGAAGGAAAGTCACCGAGTGAGATGATGAAATACTAACTAGGGAAATACCGGGGGGCAGAGGAGAAATTCATGCCCATAATGAAAAATCTCAAAAATATAGCCTCGGTTAACTAAATATGCACAGAAGGAAAACGACAACAAGAGCTTTGGAAAAAATATTAAAAGAGAGGGGCAGTCGAAAACAGAGAAATGTCAAAAAACCCAGTAAAAACCGCGGCTAATACTACATCAAAGCCACATGGGAAGAAAGGTGACGAAAAGGGGGAGAGATCACGAATAAAAACAAAAAGTTTGGGAAAAGGGCAATAAGAGCCTAGAGCAATGGGTATACCGATGGATCTGGTAAACAAATATACAACATAGGAATAAAAAGAACCTTTAAAAAGGTTAAGCATCAAAGGCAAAACAAAAGGGTTCCCCCTCAAACGGGAGGGGAAAACCCTTTTCCCTTCACTGTCTTATCTATGGAACAGAAAAAAAAAACTAATCCCAAAGTGTGAAGATCAAACCCACAGTGGGACAGTAAACGCCATTCAAACCCGAACTTGGCCCGGTAGGGGGAGTTTGTACGTCAAGTTCAGTGCGATTTTTTGCTAAATGACGCTTCATTGTCGTCTGCAACGACGACATTGAGGCCGAAAAAATGACTAATACTACCGCAACAACTCTTACTCAACTAGGATTCAAAGTCATGTTTTCTTCAGCATTGAGGGCCAAAAGGACTGTCTTCCTCAAACGACTTCACAAACTGATTACTACTCAACTCATCCATGGACTCAGAACTTCAAAACTCATGGGCTACGATGGAACACATCACCAAAATTCCCAATGTTTCTTCAGTGCTGAAGATCACCTTCACTGACGTGAACATGGCTGCCCAAGCTTTCGCTGACGGTATGGCATCTACTATCATATCAATCCCAAACACATCGGGGGCTGAGATACCAACACATCACACAGTGCTGGAGCTGTTATTCATGCACACCATCAAAGACGACACTATTAAAGAAGGAAAATTCTGCTCGACCTGTGGTTGCGAATTACATTACTTGAAGTCCTGCTCCACTACAGCTCTACCTAAATGCCTGAACTGCAAGAGTGACCACTACACTGTCGGTGCTGGTCACTGCATCTCCACCACTGCTGGAAACTGTATATCCACAACTGTTGGTCACTGTATCTTCGCCACTGCTGGTCACTGTATCTCCACCACTGTTGGTCTTTTATCTCCACCACTGCTGGTCACTGAATATCTACACCACTGCTGGTAACTGTATATCCACCACTTCTGGTCACTGTATCTCCACCACTTATGGTCCTTATCTCCACCACTACTGGTCACTGTATCTCCCCACTGCTGGTCACTGTATCCCCACCACTGCTGGTCACTCTATCCCCATCACTGCTGGTCACTGTATCTCCACCACTTCTTGCCACTGTATTCCACCACTGCTGGTCACTGCATCCCACCACTGCTGGAAACTGTATCTCCACCACTGCTGGTCACTGTATCTCCGCCACTGCTGGTTACTGTATCTCCATCACTCCTGGTCACAGTATCTCCTCCATTGCAGATCACTGTATTTCCACCACTGCTGGTCATTGTATCTCCACCACTGCTGGTCACTAAATATCTACACCACTGCTGGTCACTGTAGGTTTCTCCCTGCTGCTCACTGTATCTCCACCACTGTTAGTCACTGCATCTCAACCACTGCTGGTCACTGTATCTCCACCACTGATGGTCACTGATATCCACCACTGCTGGTCACTTCATCTTCACCACTGCTGGTCACTGAATATCTACATCACTGCTGGTCACTGTAGGTTCACTCATGTTGGTCAATGTATCTCCAATTCTGCCAGTCACTACATCTCCACCACTGCTGGTCACTGCATCTCCACCACTGCTGGTCACTGCATCTCCACCACTGCTGGTCACTGTCTCTCCGCCACTGCTGGTCACTGTAGGTTCACCCATGTTGGTCAATGTATCTCCAACTCTGCCAGTCACTACATCTCCAACACTGCTGGTCACTGCATCTCCACCACTGCTACTGCTGGTCACTGTCTCCCGCCACTGCTGGTAACTGTAGGTTCACCCATGTTGGTCAATGTATCTCCAACTCTGCCATTTACTACATCTCCAACACTGCTGGTCACTGTAGGCTCACTCATGCTGTTCCCTGAATCTCCACCACTGTTGGTCACTATTTCTCCACTACTGGTCACTATATATCCATCACTGCTGGTCACTGTATCTCCACCACTGCTGGTCACTGTATCTCCACCACTGCTGGTCACTATATCTTCACCA
This sequence comes from Cherax destructor, assembly GCA_009830355.1. Lineage (NCBI taxonomy): Eukaryota > Metazoa > Arthropoda > Malacostraca > Decapoda > Parastacidae > Cherax > Cherax destructor. The sequence goes on from WNWK01032329.1 coordinate 12,424, forward strand.
CTGTTGATCACTGTACTCCATCACTGCTGGCCACTGTACATTCAGCCATGCTGTTAATTGTAAATCCAACTATGCTGGCCACTGAACGTTCAATCATGCTGGTCACTGTACGTTCAACCATGCTGATCACTGTACGTTCAACCATGCTGAACACTGAACGCTCGACCTTCTAGTCACTGTACGTTCGACCATGTTGATCACTGTACGTGCTACCATGCTGATTACTTACGTTCAACCATGCTGGTCACTGACGTTCGACCATCCTGGTCACTGTACGTTCGACCATGTTGGTCACTGTACATTCGACCATGCTGGTCACTGTACGTTCGACCATGCTGATCACTATACGTTCAACCATGCTGGTCACTATATGTTCGATTATGCTGGTCACTTTACGCTCAACCATGCTGGTCACTGTAGGTTCGACCATGCTGGTCACTGTAGGTTCGACCATGCTGGTCACTGTATGTTAACCATGCTGGTCACTGTAGGTTCGACCATGCTGGTCACTGTATGTTTTAAACCCTGCCGTTCACTTTACGTTTAACCATGCTGGTCACTGTAGGTTCGACCATGCTGGTCACTGTACGTTCAACCATGCTGGTCACTATAGATTCAACCATGCTGGTCACTGTAGGTTCGACCATGCTGGTCCCGTGGGTTGACCATGCTGGTCACTGTATTTTCGACCATGCTGGTTTAATGTGGTCATGTATGTTGAATATGCTGATCCCTTTTGTTTAACCATGCTGATCACTGTGTGCATCCCTGCTGATTACTGTACGTTCACCCCTTTGGTCACTGCGTTCGACCACTGGTCACTGTATGTTCGACCATGCTGGTCACGTCGATTATCTGGTCCTATACGTTCAACCATTTTTAATGTTGACAATGCTGGTAACGAGGTTCGACCATGCAGTCAATCTGGTTCGACCATGCGGTTACTAAGGTTTTTGCCATTCTCGTCAATGAGGTTTGACCATGCTGGTCCCGAAGGTTCGACCATGCTGGTCATTAGGTTCAATTTTGGGCACTTCCCCGGTTTGACCATGCCGGTCCCATCTTCTGGATCACTATGACAAGGTCCTGGATGCTGTAGAGGAAAACAAAAATACAGATGTAGTATACACAACTTTGGGAAAAAAATTTTTACAAGTGTGCCCGGGTTTTAAAAGAGCAAAAAATGAGGAAAAGGGGAAAAACAGGAAAATTTGGGACATGGTTTTTAATTTTGAAAAGATAGAACAAAAAGAGTAATAGTAAACAGAGAAAAAATCTGAAAACTACGGTAAAAAAACTCTTTCCCGGCCCCCAGTACCCCGCTCCCATTCTATTCCTCATCCCCCTTTTGGGGAAACAGAGTTTTCCCTGTTTTCCTTTTTCGGATAACCCCGGGGTTGCCATGACAGTGACCCCATCGAAGACATCGCAAAAAAAAAGCGGACATAAACCAAATCTTGAAATGGGCCACTCAAAAAAAAATGAAGTTCAAAGAAAAAAAAATTTCAACTACTCAGATTGCTGAGGTCAGTGGTCACGTGGTCATACCCGTCCTAAGCTGTCTGGGAATTATGGGGGGTCCCGGGGCACATGGCCCCAAAATGTTTTGGGGTCTCAGGTTGGGAAAGAAGGGGGTTTTCCCCCCTTAGGGGGGAAAAAAGGGGTTTAAGCTTCGCCTAGGGGGGTTTGGGGGGTGAGGTGAGATGGGGGGGGCCCGGGAAAGGGGAAATGGTTACCAACAGTGGGGGGGCCCCTTTGGGGGCAAGTGAGTAACAGCAGCATCATTGGGAAGAGTAACAGAAAAGGTCAGTACCAAAGGGGGAACATCAGGATCAGAAAAAGGGGGGTGCAACATCAGAATCAGTACATCAGTAGCTGCAACATCAGGGAAAACAGTGGGGTGCAACATCAGAAAAAATACGAGTATTTCCCAAAATTAGGAAGAAGGAAGATAATGAAGGTTAACAGAGAAGATGTGAAGGAAAGGAAACCCATTTCTGTTCCCCGGGGACAGTGTTTTTCAGTGGTTAGTGGGTTTAAAAAAGGTACCACCCCCCCTGGAATCAAGGAAGGGGAATATTCTGATTGTGGGAGACTCTCAGGTAAGTTTTTGGGCCCCGTTTTTTTGTAACAGAGATAGAAAGGTCAGACAGGGGGTTTTCCCCCCGGGGAGCGGGTTTTTTAATAGTCATCGGTTTGGGGATAATATAGTGTCGGGAAAAATGGGAACAAGCCCATTATCTGTCTTAGTGCTTTGGTAATGACTTGGGGAAGGACAGAAGAGGGGGCCCCCTAGATAAGTACAGGTCAGCCATAGAAGTCGTTAGGTCTAAGGGAGGACCCAACCATATAAATTATCAAAGTGAAGTTCTTGCCCCCTAATACCCCCCTTCCAGCCCATGGACCAAAAAGGTCTTTCCCCAATTTAAAAAACTCACCCAAAAAGCAATTTTTAAAAAGTTTTTGATGTGACCACAGACATGAATAAACCCCCAAAGGGGAATTTTGGAAAAAAATTTTTCCTTATGCTGCATTGTGACACCTTATAGGTAAGGCTTGGGAGGGAGTGAAAAACCGGGTTTTTTGAACTCCCTGGAAAGGGGCCAGACTGTGTCCTAGAGAGGATTTTAAGGTTTTGGGGGGCCCCCTCAGAACCCGAGCATGAGCCTGAGCCGGGCCGTTGTGGAAGAAATTGGGGGAATTGGGGAAGTTTTGGGGTTAAGGTGAGTGGGGAGGATTTTGGGAAAGGTTGGTGGAGGACAAAGGAAGAGCTAACCACTAAGGGTTTTCAAGAGTTTCAACGGAACCCCGAGAAGGGCAGGAAAATGGGTTTGGGGGGGGGAGGTGGAAAAAATGGAAGAATGTGCCTTCTTAAAAGGGTTGGGGGGTCTGTCCAAAAAAGGGGGGATGTGAAAGGGTTTTTTTGGATGAATATCCCCCCTAACCATGCTTTGCAGGCCGTGCTGGAAAACCCGTACAAGACACAGTGGTGTGTCATTTAAAAGGGTGTGTTAAAGAATCACCATAAAAAGCTCCCTGGACAAATTTGTTGTTAAAAAGGGCCCCGTGACTCTCAAGCTGGTCCTAGTGGCATTCAAAAAAAAAGGGGAAAAACCCCGAAAGGATTTGGTCCTGCAGTGTTAAGGAAGGGGGGGTTCCCCTTCCCCAAAACTGCATACTACTCCACCTTCCTCCTCCCGCCTTTTTAAAATCAACAACTCTTCAAAAAAATGTAAGTGACATGTTATTGTTAAATTTTTCATGTGTATTTAGGTATTCTTTATTAAATTCCCCTTTTTTATTTAATGTAAAAAAATTCAAAAAAAAATTTTTTTTTTTAACTACTTTTGGAAGTCTTGGACGGTTAAATTTTTTTTCCCTTTTTTTATGGGGGAAAAATTTATTTTTTAACGATTGTTTCCCCTTAAAATATGCCCTCTCATTAATATGTAAGTCGGGTTTTCCCTGTATATATATATATATATATATATATATATATAAATATATATATATATATATATATATATATATATTTTCTTCTTTTTTTTAGTGGGGATACGGAAAAAAGGGGTTTCTAGCCCATTTTTCCCCGGCATTTTAGTTGATTTTTGTTTTCAAAAACTTATTCCATTCCCCCTGGATATAAAGGGGGAAAACAATAAAAACAAGAACTTTAAAAATAAAATCAAAAAAAACTCAGATGAGTGTGTATACAAAACGTGTACATGTTTGCGTAGTGTGACCTAAGTGTAAGTGAAGTAGCAAAACGTACCTGAAATCTTGCATTTTAAAAAGAAAAGAAAAAAAGACACCAGCAATCCTACCATCTTTCAGTTTCGGTTTTTTTGTTTCACAGTCACCTGGCAGGATGGTAGTCCCCCCCTGAGTGGTTGCTGTCTCCAACCTTTTCTACCTAAATCTACCAACCTACTACCTAAAAGGGGGGGTCTGAGATAGTGACGGGTGGGAGGACTTTTCTCAGCTGTAGTACCCCGGCCCCCTCTGAAAGGGAATGTTTTTTATGAGTGTGGTGAAAGTGTTGAATGATGATGAAAGTTTTTTTTTTGGGGTTTTTTTTTTTTTTTGGGCCCTTTCCCCGGGGGAAAAGGGCCTTTTAAAAAAAAAAAAAAAAAAAAAAAAAAATATATATATATATATATACATATATATATATATATATATATATACATATATATATATATATATAAAAATATAATATAAAAATATAATATATATATATATATTTTTCTTCTTTCAACACATGGCCCTTTCCCACCGGGGTGGTAAAATAAAAAGGTTTCCCAACATTTAGTAATATATCAGGAGAAGGGGTTCTTGCTCCCGGCATTTTAGTCGCCCATACGACACGCATGGCTTACGGAGGAAGAATTCTGTTCCACTTCCCCATGGAGATAAGAGGAAATAAGAACAAGAACTAGTAAGAAAATAGAAGAAAACCCAGAGGGGTGTGTATATTATGCTTGTACATGAATGTTTAGTGAGACCTAAGGGTAGAAGTAGCAAGATGTACCTGAAATCTTGCATGTTTTGAGACAGAAAAAGACACCAGCAAATCTACCATCATGAAAACAATTACAGGCTTTGTTTTAACCACTTGATATATATATATATATATATATATATGTTTATGTTTTAAATAAAATAAAAAAAAAAATAGTTTTTTTAGGTTGGTTTTAACTAATTCAATATTTTTTAAAATTTCTAGAGAAAATACATCTTAATTCATGTATTTTTTAATTTGCAAAAATATTAAAATTTATTTAAATAATCGATATTATGTTGTTTCTATTACAAAGTTCTGTGAACTCAGGGACCAAGAGCAACAAGATCAAAATACTGTCAAATTTTCCTGTTTATGCCCTTTTTTTCTAAAATGGCTTATTAAGAGGACTGACTACATCCCCCAGCCCGCACCCAAAGAACTCGCCCGGATTTTTTTTAGACATTGAGGGGACGGAAAGAATGTTGATCATACACCTCCTCCTCCCTCAGGATTCATCAGAGGAGGTGTTGATTCCGGAATTCCCCGGCCTGGTTCTATTCCAGATGGCAACCCGGCCCGGCCCTTGTCGTGGGAGTATCTGAGACCTATGTCTCCCATGGGAGGAGGTACAAAATACCCGCTCTCTTGAGACCAACTGTCCCAGGCTAGCCACATTCCCCACCAGCACGGGGCTCGTAGGGGAAAGCCAGGCCTCTTTCCCTGACGGAAGGGCAGGCCTCGAAGCTGCAGATGGTAGCAAGCTCCAGCTTACACCTACCCCCCCAAAAGGGCTGGACAGGATTCCGATTCATCAGATTTTTTTTTGTTGATTAGGTCCCTGCTGAAAGCTTAAAAGCAGTTTGTCCTCAAGAAAAAAGTGTCATCTAAAGGGGTGTCTCAAAATCATGTTGTTTTTTTTGGTAATGCAAAAATATCCATTCTGGTCATTGTAGTGAGATCCATTCTCAATAATTCACCATCTTAATCATAATTTTTCCTCCTGATTTTCATTTAAAGTTTTTTTCTAACGGCTTTTCAGCAAAATTTCACAAAGGAAGAGTCACTTGAAAGAAAGTGAAATTAAGTAATAAAGATGACCTTTCATTCTATAATGTAAAAATTACTCCGAAAATTATATTACAATAGAATAAAATAATACAGTGGTGTCTTTCAAAAAAGGTCCTGGTTTTTTTGTTTGTTAGTTTTGATAATATCATTTTTTTATCTACAAATAAAATCCAGGTTGGTAACAAATATTATCTGAGACCATTATTTTGCCATTTGTGTGTTTTTTGCTGTCCAAAGACTTTGTGTTTGTTGCTGTCATGTACTTGTGTGTTTTGTTTTTGTCATGTACTTGTGTGTTTTTGGGGTTTGCTTTTTTGTGTGTTTGTTGCTGTCATGTGCCCCTGGGGCCCGGTTTTGGATTCCAAACTCAAAAAATTTTTGGGTGTATTTTCGTAAGTGCAGTTGCAAGTGTATTTTTTTGGGGGCTGAAAAAGCCCCCCTACGTTAAAATTTTTAAGGGAAAAAAGTTTTCGAAAAGGGATTTTGGAGCATTCTGAAAAAAATTTTGGGGGAAAAACCAGGGACCACTTTAACCCCTTTGTGTTTGTTGCTGTCATGTACTTGTGTGTATGTTTTGTCATCTACTTGTGTGTTTGTTTTTTGTCATCTACTCTTGTGTTTGTTGCTGTCATGTACTTGTGTGTTTGTTGCTGTCATGTACTTGTGTTTTGTTTTTATGCACTTGTGTGTTTTTTTTCTGTCATGTACTTGTGTGTTTGTTGCTGTCATGGGAAATTTTTTTTTTGCTGTCATGTACTTGTGTGTTTGTTTTGCATGTACTTGTGTGTTTGTTGCTGTCGTAAATCGTGTGTTTTTGCTGTCATTTTTTGTGTGTTTGTTGCCGTCATGTACTTGTGTGTTTGTTGCTGTCATGCTTGTGTGTTTTTGCTGTCATGCCCCTTTGTTTTGTTGCTGTCATCTACTTTGTGTTTTTTGCTGTCATGTACTTGTGTGTTTGTTGCTGTCATGCACTTGTGTGTTTTTTTTCTGTCATGTACTTGTGTGTTTGTTGCTGTCATGTACTTGTGTGTTTGTTTTTTGTCATGTACTTGTGTGTTTGTTGCTGTCATGTACTTGTGTGTTTGTTTTTGTCATTTTTCGGGGTTTGTTGCTGTCATGTACTTGTGTGTTTGTTGGGGGTCATGTACTTGTGTGTTTGTTGCTGTCATTAAAAATTTGTGTTTGTTGTTCAAGGTACTTGTGTGTTTTTTCTGTCAAGAAAATTTGTTTTTTGCTGTCATGTACTTTGTGTTTGTTGCTGTCGTTACTGGTGTTTGTTGCTGTCATGTACTTGTGTGTTTGTTGCTGTCATGCCTTGTTGTTTGTTTTGTCATGTACTTGTGTGTTTGTTTTTCATGCTTGTGTGTTTGTTGCTGTCATGTACTTGTGGGGGTTTTTGCTGTCATGTATTTTGTGTTTGTTGCTGTCTTTTCCGTGTTTGTTGCTGTCATGTATTTTGTTTTTTGCTGTCTTTTCTTGTGTGTTTTTGCTGTCATGTACTTGTGTGTTTTTGCTGTCATCTTTTTGTGTTTTTTGCTGTCATCTACTTGTGTGTTTGTTGCTGTCATGTACTTGTGTGTTTGTTGCTGTCATGCACTTGTGTGTTTTTGTTTTCATTTGTGGGGAACCCTGATGATCAGTGTAGCCATCATGGAGATATCGGGGGAACCCTGATGACCCCGTGAAAAGGGCATGGAGATATGAGGGTAACCCTGATGATCAGTGTGACCGGGGGGAAATCGGGGAAAACCCCGATGATCAGTGAAAACCCCCCTGGAATATCAGGGCAACCTTGATGATCAGTGTACCCGCCTTTGGGTTAACCCTGATGATCAGTGTAGCCCCCATGGAATATCAGGGAACCTTGATGATCGGGGACCCGCCATGGAGATATCGGGGGGAACCTTTTATTTCAGTGTAGCCGCCATGGAGATATCGGGGAAAACCCGATGATCGGGGAGCCGTCATGGAGATATCAGGGTAACTTTGATGATCAGTGTAGCTGTCATGGAGATATCGGGGAACCCTGAAATTAGTGAAACCATCATGGAATATCAGGGTAATTTTATGATCAGTGTACCCAAACAGAGATATCGGGGGAACCTTTGATCAGTAGTACCCCAGGGGATATCAGGGAAAACCTGATGATCAGTGTACCCGTCATGGAAAATATCAGGGTAACCTTGATGATCAGTGTACCCGTCATGGAGATATCAGGGTAACCCTGATGATCAGTGTAGCCGCCCGGAGAATCAGGGAAACCCTTTTAAATTTGATCATTGAGATATCGGGAAAAATTTATGATCATTTAAGCCCCGGGGATATCGGGTAACCCTTGATGATCAGTGTTGCCGTCATGGAATATCAGGGTAATTGATGTTAGTGTAGCCGCCATGGGGGGTATCAGGGAAACCCTTTTTATGACCCCGTGTAGCCATCATGGAGATATCGGGGGGAACCTTGATGATCAGTGTGGCCGTCATGGAGATATCAGGGAAAGTCCCCCACACTTCAGGAAGGGCCAGATGCTTTTTTGTATTTTCAAGACGTCGTTGTTCGTGATCCCCGAGTATGGTTTTTCCCCCAGATTAGTGTTTTTGCATGCTTCCTGACATCTAGTTCTATGCTCAAGCTCCCCCCACAGAAGTTGGTATACTTCTGACACTAGTTTTATAGTAAAAACTAGTCCCTGAGCAGGAACCTGCCTTCCCTCCGACATACCCCCTCTATGCCTTTTTGTCCCTGAGCAAAAATTGGTACACTTCTGACACATAGCCTCTATAGTACAAGGGGGGCCCTGAGCAGGAGTAAAAATTTATATTTACACTAGCCCCTATATTAAAATTTTTGTCCCTGGGGCAAAAGTTGGTATATTTTTTACACACTAGCCTTTGTTTAATAAGCTAGTCCCTGAGCAGAAGTCTGCATCCGTCTGACATCTAGTCTGACAAACTAGCCCCCCGAGCGGGCCCCCCGCTTTTTTTTTCCCCTAAACTGGTGAGTATTGGGCAGAACTTAAAGGGGTTTTTGCCTTGTAAGTCTGGTGGGGATGACACTGGTGGAGCAGTTCATGACCCCGCCCCCTGACATACTAGCCTGACAAACTGGGCCCCCAGCAGAGGTCTGCTGGCCTGCCAGGGGGGGGGAAGGGAGTGTCCTGAGCAGAAAATGGCTGTATGCTGCATGATTTTGGGAAATTTCAGAATATTGAAGAGATGAAGGGGAAACGCGTATTTTGAAAAAGGAAAACTGCCCCCACCTGGGTTTATTCCCCTTTATTAGTGTTTTGTCATCACCCCTTGTCTGTGTTCATAGCCAAAAGGGGCCGTGTTCTTGGTTGCCAGACGCCCCCTTTTTAAAAGTGTCTGGCCCCAAAACTGTCCTTTTTTTAAAAACCCACAGTTGGTTAGCCCCCTGTTCAAATCACCCCCACTGTTTTTTTGACTTCAGTAAACTTCATCGAGATAGTGTTTTGATTGAACAAGTGTTAATTATATGTTCATGGTGTATCTACTTTTCAAAATGTCTTCCCCCACTTCAGTCTTCACTGATGAAGTGTTTTGACTGATCCCCGTATTGCCCCCGTGTCTACTGGTGTCCACTTTTTTTTGTTTAGAAACGGTTGCTATTTAGAAAAGGTTTTTAAAAAAAATTTTTAAAATTGGGGTTTCTGAATGTGCGTGGAAAAGGGGGGATGAAAGAGATGATTCCATTTATGAATGAAAAAAATTGGATGTCCTGGGGCCCAAGCAAACAAAGCTGAAGGGGAGGGAGTTTTTGTGGGGGGGAAAAAAATGGGATTAAGTCAGGAGTATCTGAGAAAGTTGGGGCTAAGGGGAAGGGGGGGCAATAATGTTGAAGGATCAGTTAAAAGGGAAAGGAAAAAGAGGGAAAAAATTTTAAATTCAAAGGGGTTTTTTGGTTAAAAAAAAAGGGTTGGGGGGCAAAATTTTGGGCAAAAAGCGTGTATGACCTGGAGAAGAGAG
>WNWK01032330.1:0-21979 GCA_009830355.1 Cherax destructor
GAGTGCTATTATGTCTGGGGATGTCTCCTTTATTCTTTCATGCCACTCTCACATTTATTTGTTATACCATCTGCATTTGTATACCAAACCTTTAACTTCTTTTCTAAAACCGTAGTCTGGGGGTATGTTGGGGTTGGGAAAGGGGGAGATCTGATGGGGAACTATGGGTGGTTGGTGTGAAGGTGGAGTTTGTAATGAGGTGGGTGGAATCATTGGGTATGGCATGTGTGTTTTGGGTTAGGTTGTTTGGTTGCATTGGGGTTGTCCAGGTTGGGGAACATCTGAAGGTGGTTGTGTTAGAGCTTCCTCCTGAGTGTGGGTTCTCCTGTCCATCTCTTTCCTCCTTTTGTCTCTGTACCCTCTCTTTCAGTTTCTGTCTTTCTTCCCGTGTTCTGTCGCGGTCGAGATACACCCTCCGGTACTCTGACATATCCCTTAGTCTTGCTTTCTCCTGCAGGATCCTGTTTCGAGTCAATTCTGCTTTGAAAATTACTTTGACTGGCCGGATTCTTCCTCTTGCAAACCCCTATTCTCAGAAAATTTGCCAGCTGGGTCATGTCATCTTCTCCTATTGCTTTCATGATGTTTTCAATCGCATTTTTCTCCTTGTATTCTTGCTTCATAAGTTTCCCCTTCAGCTTCCTGGAGCCCGTAAACAAAGACTGATCTCTCTCTTACATTCTCCCACTGCCTATCCCTATGTAACCCCTGATTCGATTTAGTTGCCTCCATTGCAGCTTTCCTTTCTTCAATCTCTTCACTGTCTGTTATCCCTTGGCCCAGTGGCCTGTCGCTTTCCCTTCTTAACTTTCCCTGTGCACTGCTGTGGTCTGTTAGGGCTTCTACGTATAGCTTAGCTCCCCCTTTACTACACTCCCTCGATTGTTCCTGATGTGATCCTCTCTTTCTCTCGGGCTCCACGATGGTCTGATATAGCCTCTGCATACAGTTTCACTCCGTTCTCTACAGTCCTCTTCTTTTGTGACTGAGGTAGCAGTTTCTGATACCATGTCCACATTGCTTTTTAGTTCATTAGGCTGTTTCAAATTTTTCAGTTCTTCTTCTAATCTCTGTATCTTAGCCTCTGCTGTTGTGACTTGCTTCTCCCACTTCCTGCTTTCTGCAGCTATCCTCTCCTCCATTATCTTGCTTTCTGCAGCTATCCTCTCCTCCATTATCTTGCTTTCTGCAGCTATCCTCTCCTCCATTTTCATGCTAAGCTCCTCTAGCTTCCTTCCCCACTCATGTTCCCTTTTCATGAGCTCTGCTGCCCAATCTTCCTTTGCAGACTCATCCTCCAGTCCCCTGGTTTTCCGTCCTGCTCTCTGGGACCCCATTTTTATTTTTTATTTTTAAGATGCCACAGAGTGAAAAACTATGTATTTCTGTATGGTTGTTTTGTGGTGTGATTGCCTGAGTGTTTGTGTGGGGGTGGAGGGAGGGAGAGGAGAAACTGAAGACAGTGGGGAAATGGAAGATAGGTGGGGAGGGGGAAAGAGGGGGGATTATGCGGAGAGAGTGAAGGAGGGAGAAGCAGAGGTGGAGAGAATGGGAGAGGAGAGGGGAGGAGGTGGGTGAGAGCCTGGGTTCAGGGAAGGGATTGGGGAGAGGTGGGTGGAGGAGCAGGGGAAATAGTGTGTGTGGGCCTGTGTGTGTGTGTGTTAGTTTTGTGTGTGTATGTGTGTGTGTGTGTTAGTTTTGTGTGTGTGTGTGTGTGTGCCGTTAGTTTTGTGTGTGTGTTAGTTTGTGTGTGTGTGTGTGTTAGTTTTGTGTGTGTGTGTGTTAGTTTTTTTTTGTGTGTGTGTGTGTTAGTTTGTGTGTGTATGTATGCGTGTGTGTGTATGTTTGTGTGTGTATGTATGTGTGAATAGTAGTGGTGAAATTGTGTTATGGTGTATGGGTGTGTATGTGGAGTTTGCGAGTGACACGTTGTCTGCAGTGCTTCTCTACCTGGCCTGCCCTGACACACCTGACCTACCAGTTAATGTGTGTGTGTGTGTGTGTGTGTGTGTGTGTGTGAGTGTTCTTGTGTGTGTACGTGTACTCACCTAGTTGTAGTTGCAGGGGTCGATTCACAGCTCCTGGCCCCGCCTCCCCACTGGCTGCTACTCGGTTACTCTTCCCGCTCCATGAGCTTTATCATACCTATTAAGCTATGTATGGATCCTGCCTCCACTACATCACTACCCAGACAATTCCACTTCCTGACAACTCTGTGACTGAAGAAATACTTCCTAACATCCCTGTGGTTCATCTGAGTTTTCAAATTCCACCTGGGAGGCATTGTTGCTGTGTCCCATCTCTGGAACATTCTGTCTCTGTCCACCTTGTCGATTCCTATCAGTATATTATATGTCGTTATCATATTCTCCCTATCTCTCCTGTCTGCAAGTGTCGTCAGGTCGATTTCCATTAACCTCTCCTCGTAGGACATACCCCTTAGCTCCGGGGCTAGTCTTGTTGCAAACCTTTGCACTTTCTCTAGTTTCCTTATATGCTAGACTAGGTAAGGGTTCGAAACTGGCGCTGCATACTCCAATATGGGCCTAACGTTTACTGTGTACAGGGTCCTGAATGACTCATTATTTAGATGTTGGAATGCTGTTCTTAGGTTTGCCAGGCGCCCGTATGCTGCAGTAGTTATTTGGTTGATGTGCGCCTCAGGAGATGTTCCCGGTGTTATACTCACCCCAAGATCCTTTTCCTTGAGTGAGGATTGTAGGCTATGGCCCCCTAGATAGTACTCCATCTGCGGTCTTCTTTGCCCTTCCTCAATCTTCATGACTTTGCACTTGGTGGGGTTGAATTCCAGGAGCCAGTTGCTGGACCAGGCCTGCAGCCTGTCTAGATCCCTCTTTAGTTCTGCCTGGTCCTATTCCGATTGAATTCTTCTCATCAACTTCACATCATCTGCTAACAGGGACACTTCTGAGTTTATTCCTTCTGTCACGTCATTCATTAATACGAGAAACAGCACCGGTCCTAGGACTGCTCCCTGTGGCACCACGCTCGTTACAGGCGCCCACTCTGACACCTCGGCACGTACCATGACTCGCTGTTGTCTTCCTGACAGGTATTCCCTGATCCATTGTAATGCCTTCCCTGTTATCCCTGCCTGGTCCTCCAGCTTTTGCACTAATCTCTTGTGTGGAACTGTATCAAATGCCTTCTTACAGTCCAAGAAAATGCAATCTACCCACCCCTCTCTCTCTTGTCTTACTGTCGTCACCCTGTTTGTGACGCAGTATTTCCTGTTCCTGAAACCGTGCTGGCTGTCATTGATAAGCTCATTCCTTTCTAAGTGCTCCACCACTCTTTCCTTGATAATTTTTTCCATGACCTTGCGTACTATACACGTCAGTGACACTGGTCTGTAGTTTAACACTTCGTGTCTGTCTCCTTCTTTAAAAATTGGGACTACATTTGCTGTCTTCCATACTTCCGGTAGTCGACCTGTTAGATCTAATTTCCCTTCTCGGAACAAAAGTTGTCTGGGCAGCTAGCACTATGCTCTGAAACACGTCATATTGGCAACCAACACCACCTACCTGACCCATAGTCAAGTCATCCCAATTTAGCCCATTAAGTCGGCCAAGCGGAAATCTGGAACAGAGACTTGATTGCAGTTATCTGGGTAATTCCATGATATATTGAAACTAAGTGATTTGGGATCGCTTTCCCCAAGCTCATCATTAACCTCAAGATTATTAACTAGTGAGTCTTTGTTGGCAAGGACCAAGTTAAGCAGGTTTTTTCCTCTAGTTGGTTCTGTCACAAACTGTTTTAAAAAGCAATCCTGAACTGTATCAAGAAAGTCACTAGACTCAAGATTTCCTGTCACTTTGTTCCAATCAATCTGTCTAAAGTTAAAATCCCCATTAATATAACATTTTCATATCTAGACGCCTTATGAATTTCGTTCCATAGCAGCCTACCGCCCTCCCTATCAAGGTTTGGGGGCCTATAAATCACACCCAAAATTAATTTTTCACTTCCTTCGAGAAGCTGTAGCCAAACAGATTCTGTGCCCGATGTTTCTAATCTTATATCTTGTCTAACACAGCAATTTAAATTATCTCTGACTACTTCGCAACTCCACCACCCTTCATGTTGACCCTATCAGTGTTCAATAGTTTATAACCCTGTATGTTTCATTCAGAAGGCATTTCTCTATCTTTCAAGTTGAACCAGGTCTCTGTATTTCCTGCACTTGTACCTACATTATCTATATTACCTGCACTAGCACCTGCTAGTAATCTGCACTTGCAAGCAATCTTCATGACTTTGCACTTGATGGGGTTAATCTCCAGGAGCCAGTTGATGGACCAGGCTTGCAGCCTGTGTAACTCCCTATGTAGTCTTGCATGATCTTCATCCGACTGAAATCTCATTAGCTTCACATCATCTGTAAATAGGGACACTTCCGAGTCTATCCCTTCCGCCATGTCATTCACATATACCAGAAATAACACTGGTCCTAGGACAGACTCCTGTGGAACCCCACTCATCACAGACACTTCATTACTTACCATAACTAGTTGTTGCCTTCATGTCACTTATTCTCTGATTCATTTTAATGCCTGTCTGATCCTCTATCTTTAGCACTAAGCTCTTGTGTTTGAACGGTGTCGAAAACCTTCTTACAGTAAAAAAATTCAATCTACCAACCCCTGTCTCTCTCTTGTCTTACGTCCGTCACCTTGTCCTAAAATTCCACATGGTTTATGACATAGAATTTCCCGTCCCCGAATCCGTGTTGGTTGTCGTGGATAAACATTCTAGGTGGTCCACCACTTTTCTCCTGATAATCTTCTCCATAACTTTGCATCCTATGCATGTCAGTTACACTATTTAGTAGTTTAATACTGCGTGTCTGTCTCCTTTCTTAAAAACAGGGACTACATTTGCTGTCATCCACACTCAGGTAGACGCCCTGTTTTGATAGAAGTGTTTAAGATTGTTGTTAATGGCACACACAGCACCTCTGCTCCTACTCTTCGGTCCCACCGCCTCTAAGGTATCTAGTTCACTTAGCAGCCTCTTCACCTCCTCCTCTGTTGTGTGCATTGTGTCCAGCACTTGATGGTGTACCCCGCCATTCCGGCTTACCAGAGTCCTTTCTGTCTCAACTGAAAATTCTTCTTTAAATCTCACATATTTCTCGGTCGTTTCCTGTGAACTCCCCTCTTTCCTTCCCAAGCTTGATTTCCTGGTCCTTGACTTATTTTCCTTCTGATGTGGCTGTGCAACAGCTTCGAGTCGGACTTGACTTTCGATGCTATGTTATTTTCGTATTGCCGCTGAGCCTCTCTAATTATATGTGCATATTCGTTCTGGCTCTTCGAATAATCTCTTTGTTTTCCTGGGTCCTTTGTCTTCTATACTTTTTTTTTCATTCTCTAGTGCACTTGGTTTTGGCCTCTCTTCACCTTTGGGTAAACCAAGGGCTCGTTTTGGTCTTTCCATTTTTTCTGTTGCCCTTTTGAACGAATCTCTCCTTTGCCTCCTTTCATTTTGTTGTCAAGTATTTCATCATTTAATTTACCGATTTCCCCACCAGTTCACTGAACCTCATGCACGAAATTCTTCATGCCTATGTAGTCCCCTTCTTTTTGTCCTACTCTTCCTGCCTCTCTTCACTTGTAACTACTTTTTACTCCAAGCTCAGGAGGATGGGATCACTTGCTCCAAACGGCCTCTCATATGTGATGTCCTCAATATCTGAATTACTCAAGATGAATCAACCTTGCTGATCCGTCCTCTTCACTCTTTCTAGTAGTGTCTCTAACATATTGATACATGAAGTTTTCCAGTACTACCTCCATCATCTTAGCCCTGCACGTTTCTTCTTCCCCATGTGGCTCCAGATTTTCCCGGTCAATTTCTTTGCGATTAAAGTCACCCACAACTAGTAGTGTGTGTGTGTGTGCAAATGTTCGTCTCTACTTACATATTTGTACTTTCCTGTTTATGGCTGCAGGGGTCGATTCACACCTTTTGGCCCCTCCTCTTTGCTGGTCGCTACTAGGTTCACTCACTGTTCCATGAGCTTTATCTATCTCTTCTTAATTCTATGTATGGATCCTGCCTCCACTACATCACTCTGCAGATTGGTCCACTTCCTAACAACTCTAACATTCCTGTGACTCATCTGAGTCTCCAACTTCAAGTTGTGACCTGCTGTTGTTGTGATGACATCTCTGAAATATCTTGTCCTTATCAACTTGGGTCAGGGTATGACTAAAGCTTTGGTAAGATGGGGAAGGGTGAAGGATGGGCTAGGATGGAAATATGGGAAAAGGGTGGGAGGGGGTACTTGGGTGGGATAATAAAGGTAAGTTACTTAACCATTTTGGCGCATTTTAGTACAAGTGTGTGTATGTGTAGTGTTATCCATAAATACATAAAATTAATAGTATGGTGGTATACCCGCTACCCATCAGCTGCACACAGTTATACCAGCTATATATTTGCATGTTGCTGAGTTGGAAGGAGGCATACTTTTTTTTCTATCACAAGAGAGCGGTTGCAGGTTGCTTGCTGCCGATGGTGGGTGCAGGGCACTTGATGGAGGTTGGCTGTTTTCCTGAATTTGTTTTTCGGCTGAGCAGTTTCTGAGGTCATGTCCTGCCGTAGGATGTTTGCAGATGTTACAAGGTTAGTTGTAAGGTGTGAGTTGTTTGAAGTAAAGTCTCCATAAATTGAGGTGGGTTTATCCTTGTTGGACATAGGATGATTCTTGTGGTACCCATTCTTCTATATATTCGGGGAGATCACTCAGGATCATTGGTCTCAGGAAGTTATCCTTGTGGATGAAGAGTTCAATGAACAGTGGATGAAGAGTTCAATGAACAGTGGATGAAGAGTTCAATGAACAGTGGATGAAGAGTCCTATGGGTTCTGTGGGGAGGTGTGCTGATGATGTAGTCGGTGTTGTTTTTTTGTTTGTGGAGGGATTTTCTCTGTCTGGTATATAGACTTCATGCATGTCGTATAATTGTCTCTTTATTAGTTAATCGAGCATAACATTTATTGCATCGATCTCCATATTGGATGTGTAGATCTTCCATCCTTATTCTGTCTCTCTGGTGCCCGTGATAAAGCGGAGTGCTCTCTTCTGGACTCTTTGTAGCTGTAACATGTTTGATTTAGTTGTTAGTGACATGGGCACGAAAGGGTATTCAAGAATAGGTCTTATTATCATCTTGTAAAGGTGCTTCTTGATGTGTGAAGGGGCTTCTTTGAATCTAAATACTTGGCTGATTTGGACTTTTGCTTGGTTCACCTTTTTGGAAATGTGAGATGTGGAGTTGATCAATCTGTCGATCTCATGTCCAAAGATCTTGTTCGGATTTCTGATTCTCCATTTTTTCCCCCAGTTGAATTTTCTTCGTAGTTCTGCATTCCTTTTCTCTATTACCCTTTTATGCTTGTTTTTTTTTTTCCCGATTTGGGGGTGGATGATACTACGTGGATAACATCATCCGCAAATTGAGTGAAGATGGTATTGTTGAATTCAGGTTGTGGGAGATCGTTTACTTATAAACTATACCACGGATGGGGTTCGAATCCGCGGTCACAGAGTCTCAAAACTCTAGACCGTCGTGTAAACCACTGGGCCACCATCACGGTGGATCCTGAAGGCAACCTGCCAAACCTTATCAAATTCTCTCTGAATTTGCATATGTCATTATCATGTCCCCCCTATCTCTCCTGTCCTCCAGTGTCGTCAGGTCGATTTCCCTTAACCTCTAAACGTAGTACATACCCCTTAGCTCGAGGACCAGTCTTGTTGGAAACCTCTGTACGTTTTTTAATTTCTCGACTTGCTTGACTAGGTTTGGGTTTCATACTGATGCTACTTACTACAATATGGCCGTGACGTACACGTTACACAGAGTCTTGAACGATTCCATGCTAAGGCATCAGAACACTATTCCGGCGAGCATATACTGAAGCTGTTATTTGGTTGATGTGTGCCTCAGGAGATGGTATTGTACTCAACTCAAGATCCTATTCTTTGAGTTAGGTTTACAGTTTTTGGTCCCCTAGCCTGTACCCAGTCTGTTTTCTTCTTTGCCCTTCCCCAATCTTCATGACTTTGCACTTGATGGGTTAAACTCCAGGAGCCAGTTGATGGACCAGGCTTGCAGCCTGTCTAGATCCCTTTGTTATCCTGAATGATCCGTATCCAATTGAATTCTCTTCATTAGCTTCACGTCGTCTGTAAACAGGGACACTTCTGAGTCCATCCCTTCCTTTATGTTATTCACATATACCAGAAACAGCACAGGCCCTTGGACTGATCTTTGTGGAACCCCGCTCGTCACAGTCGCCCACTCTGACACCTTGTCACGTCTCATCACTTGTTGTTCCCTTCCTCTCAGTTATTCTCTGATCCATTGCAGTGCATTTCCTATTATTCCTGCCTGCTCCTCTAGCTTTTGAACAAATCTCTTCTTACAGATGACGAAAATGCTGTGTATCCATGCCTCTGTCTCCTGCCTCATGTTTGTTACGTTACTGTAAGTCTAGAGTAGATTTGTGATGCGGGATTTCCCTTCCCTGAAGCCGAGCTGGTTGTCATGTTTGAAGTCATTCCTTTCTACCTGCTCCACCACTCTTCACCTGATAATCTTCTCCATAACTTTACGTATTATACATGTCAGCGACACAGATCTGTAGTTTAGTGCTACCCGTCTGTCTTTTTTCTTACAAATTGGGACTACATTTGTTGTCTTCCATACCTCAGGCAGTTGCCCTGTTTCAATTGATTTACTGAAGATTGTTGTTAGTGGTACACAGTGAATCAGAACCCAAAGAGCGATGCTATCTAGGCTCACCGCCTTCGAGGTGTGCAGTTATCCTAGTAGTTTCTTTACATCCTCTTCAGTTGTGTGCAGTGTGTCCAGCACTTCCTGGTGCACCCTACTTCATCAGTTTGCTGGACGCCTCTCTGTCTGAACTGTGAATATCTCCCTGAATCTTGAGCTCAGCTCCTCACATACTTCCTGGTTTCTTGCTGTGAGCTTCCCTCCTTCCTTCCTCAGTGTGATTACCTAGTTCTTGACAGGTGTTTTCCTCCTGAGGTGTCTGTATAGCAACTTTGCATCGGATTTGGCTTTGGATGCTATTTAATTCTCATATTGCTACTGCGTCTCTCTCTTTATACATGCATATTCATTTTTGGCCCTTCGGCTCAACTCTGTGGTTTTCCGAGTCCTTTTCCTTCTATACTTTTTCATGCTCTAGCACACTTGGATTTGGTCTCCCCACACCTTCGAGTAAATGATGGGCTCACTCTTGTCTTCTCATTGGTTCAGTTGCCTCTTTTCAGTTCCGTCCTTTGCATGCTGCTTCACACTTATTGTTAAGTATGCTATTTCTTTGAAACTCAGGACCATATAATCACTAGTGCCGAGGGAGATTCGAGTGTGATTTCCCCCTATGTATGAAGTGATCAATGGGATTATGAGGTCCAGCTTCTTTGGTTCATTGTGTCTTCTCTCTCTCTGGTTGTGTCCCTAACATGATGGTACATGAAGCATTCCAGTACCACCTAAACATCTTGGCTCTCCAGGTCTGCAGTCCCCCATGTGGCTTCAGATTTTCCCAGTCTATCTCCTTGTGGTTGAAATCGCACATGATGAGTAACTTTGCCCTACTTATGTGGGCCCTTCTGGCCACCTCAGATAGTATGACCACCATCGTTTTGATACTCATACTGTGTTTTTTTGTCTTGGTCTCCTGCTGTTTGATGGTGGGCTGTACAACTCTGCTATCATTACTTTTGGACCCCCGGTTAGAAGTGTTCGTAATATGTAGTCATCCGCTTTGTCTCTGATTAGTCCTCCAATCTCAAAATTTAATTGTTTTTTGATGAACAGTGAAACTTCTCCTCTCTTCTATGTTCCCTCTGTCTTTCCTAAGGACCTTATATCCAGATTGGAAGAACACATCCATTATCACCACCTGAGCTTTGTCTCTATGAGTGCTATGACGTCTGGGGATGCCCCGGTGATTCTTTGCTGTCATTTGTCACTGTTATTTGTTATTCCATCTGTGTTGGTGTACCATAGCTTCAGTTTCATTTCCAAAACTGTATTCAGGGAGGTGGGTGGTGTTGGTGCAGGCTGAGGGTGTGGTAGACAGGGCTGGTGGTATTAGTGCTGAAGAGGGGTGGGGACTGTGGGTGCAGAGTGTGGTTTGTTTCTGGTTATTGTCTTTGGTAGGAACTGAGAGGTTGTTGTGGGGGCCTCTGTGGGCAATTGTGTTTGTTGTTTTCCCTGAGGCTGTACTTCCCTGTCTATCGGTATTTGCTCTGTCTCCCCTTCCTGGTTCTGGCACCTAACTCTCTCTCGGAGTTGTTCCTATTATTTTTGTGTTCTCTTGTGGTCGAGGTAAACTCACTGGTATTCTGCAGAATCCTTTAACTGTGGTTTCCTCTGCAAGATCTTGTTTCATAAAATTTATGTCTTGATAGTTAATTTGATTGGGCGGTTCTTTAACCTCATCTGCTGCCCAAATCTCCGATAATTTGACAGTTAGATCATGTCCTCTCATGTTACGATGATGATACTTTCAATATCTTTTAACTCTCTCTGTCTAATTTCATCATAGTCTTTCCTTCTGCCTCATGGAGCCTCATGAATAATAAGCAAATTTTCCCTCTCATCTTCTCATTTCATATCTCTCCATATCTCTGGTTCCAATTTAAGTATCTCCTTGGTTGTTTCCCTTATTGTCCCGCACACATCCCAGTGACCTGATATCATTTCTTCAAAGGGATTCTTTGTTCCTATCCTCTAACAGTCCCCTCAATGTCCTCTAATGTTCCTGCACACAGCACCTTGTTCCAATCAATCATTACCTCTCTATTTCGCTTTAACACTTCCAGTTACACTGCCAGGCTCTGCACCTTTGCCTCAGCAGCAACAACTCATAACTCCCACTTCTTGCTCTCTATAAATATTCTCTTTTCCATTGAGTTGCAAAACTTGCTTAGTTTTTCTTCCCACTTCTTTCCATTGTGCTCTTGACCTTTTCTACCAATGCAGCCTTATCATCCCAACCTTCCCAAGTACCCTTGACTCTTCATCCTCCTGTGTGTGTATGTGTGTGTGTGTGTGTGTGTGTGTATGTGTGTTCTTCCATGGTGTAAAAATGTAAACTTACTTCCAAAATGCCAAGTGATCAAGTGAGTATAAAGGGAGAAGTTGAAAAAATAGTTAAATGTTCTAAGTGTTTAGCCCCAACCTTCCACTTTATGTAGTGAGCGAGTGTAAGAAGGAAGGCCACCATCCTCCAGTTCACTGTTACAAATTTTAAATCAAAACTAATATAAACTATTATGAAAAGTGTAAAAATATGCAAAATAATAAGAGTTATTAGAAAAAAGGGCTGCATTATTATTCACATCCATCTTGCAATGCCGGTTGAGTATAACAGTGCAACTTAATGTCAGTTATTAGCAACTACACAATAAACCCTTAAAATCAAGTCATGGACAACGTGTCAGACAACATTCTTGGCCTTCCAGGATATATTTCTACATGTCCATGCCAGATTATATTACTTTATGCCAGGTGCAGCTTATTATATTTGTGAATGCTCATGTTGAAGTATTTTACACTATTCTCGTTCTTATTCATCAGGTGCCTTCAGCTGGTGGCACGACACTATTTGACTTTTACATATTGTCGTTTCCTCTTGAATATACAAATAATAATCCATGCCATGAAATAACGCTGCATGTCCCTGCTAGTTAACACCACACACCCGTGAGAGGTAGTATCCCACAATGTTTTTGACAAGTATAAAAGTTTTAGCCCAAATTGTTCATAACGACCAGTGGTGGTTCAGGGAATAATCACTCTAGAATGCCGTTTATAGAACCAGGCTCGTTTTTTCCTTAGTCTCTGTACTTCTACTATAGAGTAAAACACACGACAGATTAACAGTATGGATATTACCAATACTGAATTACAATATAACCTACTATCCAATAAAATAAGAGCTAAATTAGTTAGCATACACCAAATGAATCAATAATCATGTGCGTGCAAATTTTAAATACATTAGTCTTTTTTGTTTGTTGTGTGTGCTATATATTTTAGATTATTCATTTCCGTTGCAATATACTTTTAAAACCTAACTGAGAGACCAAATATTATTTTACCTAATTTAATGGCAGTGTATATTTCAAAACAATTTGTTTAACAATGTTAAGAACAATGAATGAACGAGGTATTTTATGTTTTTAGGATAGTGTGTGCTCAGTGTGTTTTGTAGTGGCAGAGGTTTTACGCAAGAAAAAGGGGCGCGATGCTTCAGGGGTAATGGGAGTTCGTTTACATCATCTCCCAGAGAACAACAAAAATTCCTGGACTGATAATGTTTCTGATAAAATATCATTTGTCACCTGCATCACTACGACGGAGAAGGAAGACAATACAAAGAGAGCGGAAATAAAGGAAATGGATCTCGGGGGAAGGAAAGACAGTTGGAGTGGAAGCAATGGACGGTGCAGGTAAGAATAGAATATCAACATGGAGGAGGAGAAAGTATGGAGGGAAAGATGGGAGACACGTCAATGAAAGAAACAGTGAAACAAGGAAGGGAAAGATGGGGGAAAGAAAGGTTAGGTAAGTTAAAAAAATCTGGAAAAGAGAAAGAAAAAGAACGTGTAATGCAGGATAACGGCAAGAGTGCCGGCACTGTACTTCCCATCTCCAGGACTCAAGTCCGGCCTGCCGGTTTCCCTGAATCCCTTCATAAATGTTACTTTGCTCACACTCCAACAGCACGTCAAGTATTAAAAAACATTTGTCTCCATTCACACTTATCAAATACGCTCATGCATGCTTGCTGGAAGTCCAAGCCCCTCGCACACAAAACCTCCTTTAACCCCTCCCTCCATTCATTCCTAGGCCGACCCCTACACCGCCTTCCCTCCACTACAGATTTATACACTCTTGAAGTCATTCTGTTTCGTTCCATTCTCTCTACATGTCCGAACCACCTCAACAACCCCTCCTCAGCTCTCTGGATAATAGTTTTGGTAATCCCGCACCTCCTCCTAATTTCCAAACTACGAATTCTCTGCAGTTTATTCACACCACACATTGACCTCAGACATGACATCTCCACTGCATCCAACCTCCTTCTCGTTGCGACATTCATCACCCATGCTTCACACCCATATACAAGTGTTGGTATAACTATTCTCTCATACATTCCCCTCTTTACTTCCATAGACAAAGTTCTATGTCTCCACAGACTCTGAAGTGCACCACTCACCCTTTTCCCCTTATCAATTATATGATTCACCTCATCCTTCATAGACCCATCTGCTGACACGTCCACTCCCAAATATCTGAAACATTCACCTCCTCCATACTCTCTCCTCCAATCTGATATCCAATCTTCGTCACCTAATCTTTTTGTTATCCTCATCACCTTACTCTTTCCAATATTCACTTTCAATTTTCTTCTTTTACATACCCTACCAAAATCATCCACCAACCTCTGCAACTTCTCTTCAAAATCTCCCAAAAGCACAGTGTAATCAGCAAAAGCGACTGTGACATCTCCACTTTGTATTTGATTCTTTATCTATTAACCCCACACCTCTCGCCTCTATAAATATATTGAACAACTACGGTGACATTACACATCCTTGTCTAAGGCCTACTTTTACTGGGATATAATCTCCCTCCCTCCTACACACTCTAACCTGAGCCTCATTATCCTCATAAAAACTCTTCACTGCTTTCAGTAACCTACCTCCTATTCCATACACCTGCAACATCTGACACATTGCCCCCCTATCCCCAGCTGTCATATGCCTTTTCCAAATCTATAAATCCCACAAAAACCTCTTTACTCTTATCTAAATACTAGTCACCTATATGTATCACTGTAAACACTTGGTCTACACACGCCCTACCTTTCCAAAAGCCCCATTGTTCATCTGCTGTCCTACTCTCTGTCTTACTCTTAATTCTTTCAATAATAACTTTACTATACTCTTTACCAGGTATACTCAACAGACTTATTGCCCTATAATTATTGCACTCTCTTTTGTCCCCTTTGCCTTTATACAAAGGAACTATGCATGCTATCTGCCAGTCCCTAGGTACCTTACCCTCTTCCATATATATATGTCGTGCCGATTAGGTAAAACTGGTCAATTAGTAAGAACTCATCTAAAATTAAGTCATTTCTAAAAAAATTCTTATACGTTTAAAGATATTTTTTTTTAATTTATGTTAATGTAAGAATTTAAATTTTGTACCAAGAGAAACTTTGAAAACCTACCTAACCTTATTACAACAAACGCAATTTAATTTAGCCTAACCCAACTAAATATATTTTAGATACGTTAACATTAATTTAATAATAAACAAACACAATGAAATATATTTTTTTCGTTATGTTCAGAATGATTTTGGCGAAATTATTGCATACACAAATTTTCACTTGTCTTATATGGCAAGGTGAGCGTTGCTATTTAAGCCAAAATCGCAAGTTTTACCTAATCGGCACGACATATATATATATATATATATATATATATATATATATATATATATATTATGTGTGGGTCTTGAGAGATATATAGGAGGTCAAAGATACTCCTTGTTGGATGGTTACGGTATATTTACAGTAAGTGAGGAGAGTCCAGCCACACCGTCTGTCTCGCTCTTAGGTCTAACGCTAGTGAGACAGTCCGCCTATGTGAGGCTGTGCACATGCGCTGAGCCTCTGACGTCAGCGGGTACCGTGACGTCACACGCAAAGGACCAGCTGTATAAGTGGGAACAGTGTACATATGATACTGATACGACAGTACTGGACTCTCCTTCACTTACTGTAAATATACCGTAACCATCCAACAAGGAGTATCTTTGACCTCCTATATATCTCTCAAGACCCACACAATATATATATATATATATATATATATATATATATATATATATATATATATATATATATATATATATATATATATATATATATAAATAAATATATATATATATATATATATATATATATATATATATATATATATATATATATATATATATATGTCGTGCCGATTAGTAAAACTGGTCAATTGAAGAACTCATCTAAAATTAAGTCCTTTCTAAAATTTTATCCTATACGTTTAAAGATATATTTTTTTCATTTATGGTAATGTAAAATTTATAATTTTGTACCAAGAGAAACTTTGAAAACCTACCTAACCTTATTACAACAAGCGCAATTTAATTTAGCCTAACCAACTAAATATATTTTAGATATGTTAACATTAATTTAATAATAAACAAACACAATGAACTATATTTTTTTCGTTATGTTCAGAATGATTTTGCGAAATTATTGCATACGCAAATTTTCACTTGTCTTATATGGCAAGGTGAGCGTTGCTATTTAAGCCAAAATAGCTGGTTTACCTAATCGGCACGACATATAAAACTTGCGATTTTGGCTTAAATAACTGCTATATCTTACCATATAGACAGCGAAAAATTTGTGTAAGCAATAATTTCGCAAAATCATTCTGAACCTAACGAAAAATATATTTAATTGTGTTTGTTTATTATTAATTATTAATAATATCTCCGTATTTGAATTATTGATTATGTATATGTATAAATATAATACAATGTTGCATCAAAGGCAACAACTGCAACTACTGTTGCATCAAAGGCAACAACTGCAACTACTGTCTCATCTGAGGCCTCAGATGAGACATTCCATAAACCAAAGATATCTTCAGCCCAAAGCAACAACTGTCAACGAATTAATAGAATACTGAGCGGGACTTGATCTGTGGTCCTTGTACTTATTAAGTCAACACTGTAGCCGCTCAACCACTGTTCTTACAATATTATAATTTTACAACCAGAACAATTTTGATTTGGTTATAACAGCAGCACCAAATGAGCCTATATTGCATTATTCTACAATCCCATGAGCCTATATTGCATTATTCTACAGTCCCATGAACTTGTGTGGTTTATCTATTTTAATGTCCCTCAAGCCATATAGTCCATAAACCCATGAACAGTAGTAATGAGCGACTGTCAATGAATAAAGAAAACTGGGTGGGGACTACAACCGTGGTCGTGTACGTAGCGGGCGCCACCCTGTGACCACTCAGTCACGGAGTAGGCAGTCTAATGATTTAACAACTACCTCAACTTTGAGTTAGTTGTGTTAGTGGCACCACTGTGACGTTACTATCTCCTCAGTGCCTGAGTGATTAGTACATTTACCTGGTATGTACAAAGGTCATGTTCAAATCCTAATCCAGTATTTTACTTGTTCATTGACAGTCGTTGAATAATACTTTTTTCCTTGAGTTAATAGACTTTAGCTTTGATGAGCACGGAATAACTGTACCTTGAAAGCGTTTGGGGCTATGGGAGGAGACAGTAAAATCACAGGTGATGCAGCTGATATAACCAAATCACAGGTGAACTGGTTGCAAAATCTTCCTATTCTGAGCTCCATAGCTATGAGTGGCTATATCTTTTGGATTAGTATGTATAAGTGTCAAGGTTCGAGTCCCGGTTAGTTTTCTGTTTATTCCTTGAGAGTCGTTCATTACAATTTGTGTGGTACTCGATGAAGCGAGGATAGATAGACAGTGTCACTTCAAATGCATTATCGTGTCTCGTTCATCTGAGTGTGCTTCCACATATATAATTTAATTAATCAAATCACAGAACGGATGCGACTCCAACCCATGGAGAGTCCTAAATTTCGTAGGCCATGGTTTCGAACCCCACCCGTTCTGTTATTTTTTGCAATAGCGTACTTACGATTTCTTGGTTTATAATTCATTGTTTGACTTAGTTGTGTGCCAACTTCTAATCGTCTTAACGGTGTTGATCTACAGTTCACAGGCGTTTTGATTGTTTTGAACGCAGTAGACTTCATAAGTTGAACGAAATCTCTTGGGCCTGTTGAACGCAGTGATCACATCTCTTGGACGCCTTTCCGAAAGTCGAGTTGTTGCTCCTGTGTTTCTTGAGGCTATCAAGTAGCACTTCATATGCCCATTGAGATTTCTTAGATAAAAACTGCTATGGCTTTTGTGTTCATTGAGGTACAAACAGCTGGGGTAATGGATTGCTGGGGATACTATTCTCAGATTGCGAACGACCGTGAAATCTTACAAAATTTGAGTCAACTAAAAACCACCTTTACATTCGCTCTTCCAAAACAATGATCTACAATGAGTCAAGAACGGTGTTGCTCTTGTTTCTTTTGCTCCCCCCGGGGTCCCATGGATGGCACCCCCGGACAAAATAAATGGGACACATTCCATTGGAAGGTTACATTTCCTAAAAAACCCCCCAATAAGTCATCAAATTTATAAAAAAATTTTTTTGGTGAAACTTCTGTCAAGACTTTGATCTTTTAAAGTTCTCTTCTTCTCTTTTTCAAAAATTTTAAAAAATTTTATGCAAATATTTTTGCAATAGCGCGCATTTTTTTTTTTTCCCCCGGGTTTAATCGTTTTAAAAAAAATTGATTTTAAAAAATTTTTCAAAATTTGCTAGAAAAAATTTGGCTGAAGGGAGCTCATGCCAGCGGGTTCAAGTACTTTTTTCCATATTTTTTTTTCTGTGACAAACTTTTTAAATTCTAAATGCTCATCTCAAGACACACACACACACACACACACACACACACACAAAAAAAGTGGAAAAAAATGAACCCCACAGCTTTTTAAAATTAATTCGTTAGTAACCCCTTATTTTTTTTTTCCCCCATTGTTTAGAATCCCTTTTCCCTGTTTACTTCAAACCTTTTTTATTAAAACGATCAGTGTCCGCTTGTATAGTTAGCAAAGTCAGGGAAGATTTCACGAGAAGAGGGGTAGAGCATCAAAAAGGAAGGCTTATAAACAAACCCCAAAACGTTTTCGGGAAAAGGGGAACCCCCTTTTTCCCAAAACCCCAGGGTTCTATGACGGGGTGAAAAATAAAAAAAAGAGAGAGGGTGGGTAGATTGCGTTTTCTTGGTCTGTAAGTCCGGCCAGTTTCACAAAAGAGATTAGGGCAAAATCTGGAGGACCAAGCAGGTTGACAAGGGGAAAACAACAATGGATCAGAGAGAAGTGACAGGGGGCAACAGAGTCATGGTCGGGCGGGGGAAGTGACCCCTGTGACAGGGGGTTCACGGGGTCATTCCTTGGATCGGTGCCTTTTTTGGTATAGTATGTGAATGACTGAGGGAAAAGGGGAAAACCAAATTTCCCCCATTTACAGACAGTGTAAGCTAATGAGGATTTTCGATCGACTGGGGTTGACAGGACTTAAAAAGGGGTCGGGAAAAGGGTGCAAGACTGGTCCCCAAAATGTCTCAAAGGGTTTCCCAACCAAGAGCTAAGTCGAAGTTTTGGGGAAAAGGGAAAACAACCCAGACAGGTTAGTCTGGGGGGCCCAAAAAAGAAAAATCACTCAAGGAAAAGGGTCTTGGGTTTATATAATAAGGACATCTCCCGAGGGCCCCTAACCAAAAAACTGCTGCGCATCGGGCGCCTAGCAAACCTGAACACGTTCTGACATTTTAAGGGGAAACGTTCAGTGTACATCAGACACTTTGGTATACAGCCCAGTTTCGAATAAAAAACTGGTAAGCCCTTAAAATTATATTATTTTAAATCCGGGGGGCTTAAAAACGAGGGTTATCAGCGCCTGTAGTGGGGGGGTGGGGTATGCAGGTTCAAAATTTTTGGGGAAATGGGGCCCGTCCCAAATTTTCCCAAAATCAAAAAAGGGGCCCCCCCCCCGAGTCAAGGAACCTTCCTGGAGGGGAGGGAAAATTTTTGAAAAAAAGTTTGCAACGGACTAGTCCTGGATTAAGGGGCATGTTCGAAAAAAGGGGGTTTAAAGGGGAAAATTTTTTGACACTGGGGAGGGGAAAAGAGAGAGGGGAGAGAAGAACATGTAACAATATAAAATACCGATAGGTTTAGAAGGGAGAGACAGGATGTTCCAAAGGGGACACACAAACCAAAAGGGGGGCTTTGGGGAAAAAGAAAACTCAGATGTTAGGAATTTCCCAGTCGGGGGTTTTCAGGAAGTGGAATAGTCTTCCGGGAAAGATGTAATGGGGAGGATACATCATGCAAGACGGGTTATAAAACTCATTGAACAGAGAGGGGCCCAGTATTACCAGTAAAGGCGGGGATGGATGAATCCCCCCAACCCAATTGGTGATTACACTTTTTCTAAAAAACAACCCCATATAATAGTTCTTCCCCCTTGGGGAAATCCCGTAAATATCGGCTCATGCTTTTCTAGAGCTATTGAAAAAAAAATTGAGAATTTAAAACTTCTATTCTTTCATTGGAACAAATTTTTTTTTATTATCTCTTTTTGATTTTAATTTAAAGTAAGTCGAGAACACCTCTTCAAAAATTTTTTTCAAATTTTATATATGGAAATTGGATCGGGTTTCTGAACAGTTGTCATAGTTATGTGATTTCCAAATTTATTGAACTAATTTCTGGGGTGGATCAGTCCTCCAAAAACTTTAGTGGTGGACTTCAAAATTCGTAAGGTTCCCAAAAATTATGACGAAAAAGGGCCACTATAAGAGGGGCTGTATGCTCTGGAGGAAAAACAAAAAAGTAATATCATGGGTTTTTAAAACCTGACAAGTGTGATCATAGTGAATAACAAAATGCATATAAAAAAAAGTAACAGGATAACTTGGTCAATGGATCTATAACTTCCAAAAACATAGAACACAAAAAAATAGTAAACAGAGTAAACTCAGAGGCGGGTCAGTGAAAAGCTCCGTTCCACAAGGTACAGTACTCGCTCCCATCCTGTTCCTCATCCTCATATCTGACATAGACAGATATGTTTTTAAACCCCAACACCATGTCTTCCTTTTGCGGATTGCCCCAAAATTTTCATGACGTGTCATCCCTCGAAGCACTGTAAAATATCAAGCGGACATAAAACAAATCTACAAATGGGCTGCGGCAACAATGTGAAGTTCAATGAAGACAAATTTCAATTACTTAGCTATGGAAAAGTCAAGGAATTTAAAACTGTATCAGTATAAAACCAATTCCAGCCACACAATAGAGCGAAAAGCTAATGTGAAGGACCTGGGAGTGATAATGTCAGAGGATCTTACTTTCAAAGACCACAATAGTGTTTCTAGCACATCTGCTGGGGAAAAATAATAGGATGAATAATGAGAACCTTCACAACTAGCGATGCAAAGACCTTGATGATTCTCTTCAAATCGCTTGTTCTCTCTAGGCTGGAATATTGCTGTCCCTAACGGTCTCTTTCAAGAAAGGCGAAATTGCAGACGTTGAGAATATACAAAATAACTTTCGAGGAACGGATAATCAATAAATTTAGCACGTAAATTCCTCGGAAGGTTCAAGTCCCTTGATTTGTATTTCCTGTTACCCAGGTGAGAAATATACATGACAATATACACTTGGAAAATCCTAGAGGACTAGTATCGAATCTGCACGAAAATCACTCCCTACGAAAGGAAAAGACTCGGCAGGAAATGCAACATCCCCCTCCAATGAAAAGCAGGGGGGGAGATGTAGAGACAACACAATGAGCGTCAGGGGCCCATGACTATTCAACTGCTTCCCAGCATATATAAGAGGATTCCAGTAGACTCCTGGCTGTCTTCAGAAGGCGCTGAACAGGCACCTAAGTCAGTACCAGACCAGCTGGGATGTTGTTCGTACGTCGGTTTTGTGCGGCCAGTAGTAACAGCCTGGTTGTCAGGCCCTGCTCCACCTCGTGGCCTGGTCACGAACTGGGTGGCGTGGGCGTTGACATCAGAACCCTCTCCAGGTAATGTGTGGATGCAGATTTTATGAATTTTTTATTAAAAATAGTGCGAAATTTTGTTTCCCGTTAAATCACGTTAAACCAATTTCAGTTTACATTTTTTAACATGTTCAATATTTTATGGATGGGGTCATCTTATGGGCAGGATGTACCTATAAAATAACGTTTGCGTGCACGAAATTTTTTTATGTAAAATGAAAACAACTAGAATCCCTGGAATCCTTGGAATCCATGGAATCCCTGGAATCCTTGGAATCCTTGGATCCATGGAATCCCTGGAATCCTATAACCTGAAAATGACTCTTCAGATATGCTTCCCTTTTTGTCACTGGTGGGGTTCCAGAATACAAGGATGACAGTGCCACTGGGTGGCATAAATCCCAATTTGACAAAACATTGAATAAATAAGATATTATTATTATCTTTATTCAATAACAAAGAAATCTTCTTCTGATTAGCTTTAAAATATTATGTCAATGAATTCTACAACATGGATGATAACCCAAAAGTTCAGTGCGAATAGGCTGAAATTTGAAATTTTACTGAAATATTTAAAAAACTATGAATAATAATAATCATATCAAATTATTCAAGAATGCTTCTTTCAGTGGCTTAAACTTTTACCACTGTTGTGCTTTTTTAAAGTAAAGCTTTTTACTCACTTCGACAAATGTAAATTTAAAAATATCAATATAATTTAGCAAACATGTAGGTAGGGAGGTTCGTCAGGAAACAGGACAAGTCTTTCCTGCCGCGGGTCTCAGTTGTATGATGACCCGCCGTAGACTTTGGTCATCTGACCGGGCCTTCAGCTGGCTTACCGATCCAACTCTTTAAAAATTATTGTCGTAGTTATAACCATTGTTATGGTTTATTAACAAAAAGTGTTCTCTTGAAATAACTAGTAAATGATTCTTTTGATCAGTTTCAGGCCCCAAATGGCGGTGTATCTTAATAAAAATATTTTGTATTAATTTTTGCTGTGTGTGTGCCAGCTAACCAGTTTTATCAAATTAATTTTTCCAAAAAAAAAAAAAAAAAACTTACAAATTTAAAAATTATATATTAAGTGTAAATTGAAAATAAAACTGGAAAAAAATCCGCTGTTTTAAATTTTT
>WNWK01032331.1:0-21978 GCA_009830355.1 Cherax destructor
TCCATCTATAAGTATTTTAAAAAAAAAATATGGTAACATCATGCATTCCTGTTTTCGTCCTACTTTCACGGGGGAAGAGCCCCCCCTATATACCTAACCTGAGCCCCCTGTCCACAAAGAACTCTTTCCTTCTTTTTCCCTCCCCCTATTCCACAATTTGCAACATCTGCCAAAGCCCCTACCCACACTTATCATATCTTTTTCAAAATCTATAAATTTCCCCTGACTGTTTTGGTTATATACGTCTTACGAGCCAGTGTTTGGGCGTATAAAACAAAAAACAGCGGCTTCAAATCAAGTGGGAGAAAGCTGGAAGGCCCACTTTGATAGAATGGGTCTTGTGGTCAGTGTGCGCTTTAAAACCCTGCAGCACACAGTGCATAATGAAAAAAAAACTCTGACTATTTTTTTGGATTAAAACACAGACTTTGGGTGTATTTTCTATAGTATTTATGGTTGTATTCTTTTTTGGGTTCCATTTGATAGAAGGGAAAAACATGTTACAGAAATAGAGATGATTTTGATTAGTTTAAAATTGAAAATGACCAAAATTGACTCAAAGTAAGGGAAATTTTTTTGATTTTGTCAATGTTCAAGAGTACACAAAACCCTTTTTAATCCCACGTCAATTGGTGAGTCTAATATTCTTACACAAGTGCACTGATATTATTTATACCTTTTTTACAATAATGCAGGAGTCTGCATAACAGTAAATCTTATTTTTTTTTGTGAAAAAAAATTCAAAATAGAAAGAAGGGTAATAAAAGGGGGGGGCCTAAAGGCGTGAGTAATAAACGGGAAAAATCTTATTTTAGTGCCAGGAATGTCCATTGTTTATTCTGGACCCTATTTTGAAATTGACATTTTTTTATTTTGCATGAAATTGGCCAAATTCCCAATTTCTGCCCTTTATTGGGTAGTTGAAATCGGTAAATTGGTGGTTTCTTGTACTCAATCGATAAAAAAATGGAGTTCTAAAGAAATAGTATGAGTTTGGTCGACTGTAACAATGGAATTGGCCGAAAATAGGGCTCAAAAGTCGGCTTTGCCCATGCGTATTCGCCCCCGTCGCTAACTTTGCGGGCGTGTTCCGTAAGTTTTCATCTTGCTTCATGCCCGGGGGGGCGGGTTCAATTCCCCGGGGGGGCGCTTTTTAAGTGTTTCCTTACACACATATATACAACAGGCCCAGTGTCTTTGACATGTCCTAGGACAAAATGGTAACTACACAAGTATAGTGCATATGGTACATATGACATTACTCCCCTTTTTGGGTTTCAGGGTCGAGACTCAGCTCCTGGCCCCCCCCTTTACTGTCTGCTACTGGGGCTCTGCTCTCCCTGCTCCCTAGGGTTTATCATACCTCGTCTTAAAAATTTTTGGTTCCTGCCTATATCCCTTTTTAGACTATTCCACTTCCACTACTCTGTGGCTGAAGAAATGCTTCCCAACATCCCTTTGACTCATCTGAGTCTTCAGCTTCCAGTTGTGTCGCCTTGTTTTTTGTTCCCCCTCTGGAACATCCTGTCACTGTCACCCTTTTCGATTCCCCCATATTTTGTATGTCGTTATCATGTCTCCTCTGACCCTTCTTTCCTCCAGTGTTGTTAGTCCCATGTGTGTGTGTTATGTGTGTGTATGTGTGTGTTTGTCCCACCTACTTGTACTCACCTAGTTGTTTTTCAGGGTGGTCATGCTCCTGGCCCTGCCTCTTCATGGTGTTTGGGTCCTCCCTGCGCCATGGTTTTATCATCCTCTTTTTAAATATGAATGGATCCTGCCCCCCTACATCATTTCCCCAACATTCCATTTCCCCGACCACTCTGTGACTGAAGAAATACTTCCTAACATCCCTCTGATTCATCTGAGTCTTCAACTACCAACTGTGTCCCCTTGTTGTTGCCCATCTCTGGAACATTCTTTGTGTGTGTTTTATGTGTTAGTGTTAGGAGTGAATGGAATGAATGGTTTTGGTCGTAGCTGCTGAAGGGGAGCAGGGTAATATTTTGTGAAGGGATTCGGGGAAACTGGTTAGCGGACTTGAGTCTTGGAAATGGGGTACAATGCCTTCCTTTAAAGGGTTTGGGATATTGGCTGTTTGGAGTAACATCTGAACTGTCTATCTGGGTGCCTCTGCAAAAAAACTGATTATGTGTGAATGATGGTGAAAGTTTTTTTTTTTTTTTTTCATCCTGCCTCGGAGGGGACAGTCAACGTGCTGAAAAAAAAAACCAACCATAAAAATATTCCCCCCCTGCTTTTAACATCTCTGTCTTAACCCCCATCTTCCTAACTGCTTTACTCTCTTTCATTCTATCCATTGTCTCTGCACTTTCCTTACCTCAGATATGGCTCTTCCTTCTATTCCTCTCTGCCAATGCATGCAATCCTGCCCCCCTTTCTTCATCAACATTTAATAGTTCTTAAAAATTTCTCCATCTTCCCAGTCCTGCACCTCTCCATCAAACATCTCCCTCTTTCATTTTTAAATGCTAAATCCATTTTCTCCTCAGGTTTTCAGCCTATTAATCTCCCTTCTAAACTATTACTTATTCTTGGAAAAAAGTTGCTGGTAGTTCCTCGCACATTCTTTCATTGGCTCTCATTTTG
The DNA here is from genome assembly GCA_009830355.1 of Cherax destructor. Taxonomy (NCBI): domain Eukaryota; kingdom Metazoa; phylum Arthropoda; class Malacostraca; order Decapoda; family Parastacidae; genus Cherax; species Cherax destructor. The sequence goes on from WNWK01032331.1 coordinate 2,611, forward strand.
CATTCCTTCACAGCTGTTTCTATTTTGCTGTATTCTCGGGTATAAACAGTCCATTCACTACATTATTTTCTTATAATCCTCAGGACGTACTCATATGACAGCAGCGGGCGAAGGTAGTGAGTGACGGGGAAAGTGATACAGAAGAGGAGATGTTGACTCAACTCTCTTCAGTTACAAAAGCGAACGCTTCACTTCAGGTAATATAATTAAGTTTGTCAATTTCACCTACTTCACACTGATCCATGTAAAGTTCTTAAAACTTACCATACCTTCCTTTTTCCATTCTTCCTAAAGTCTTCAGTTTTGGAGGGTATCTTAGCAGTTTCAAAAACACTGAATCTATGAATTCTGACTAGGGAGGAGTGAGTGTATGGACCCAACTATGGTGCTGGGTCTCCAGAACCTTAGAAACCTCCTGTTCTCTCACCATGAAAGCTTGCTCGCCTTTGTGCAGAACCTGTGCTGCCCTTTTAGTAAGGGGTTTAGATAATGATAGGGCTGATTTTTTTTTTTTTGGAATGCAGTTCTATGTAATACAAAAGAAATAATGATAAATATAATTTTGTAAAAATTATAGGGGGGAAAAAGTTTACTGAGTATACCACGTAAAGTGTACGGTAGGGTTATTATTGAAAGAATTAGAGGTAAGACAGAAAAAGGATTGCAGATGAGCAAGGAGGATTTAGAGTGGGTAGGGGATGTGTAGATCAAGTGTTTACATTGAAGCATATATGTGAACAGTATTTAGATAAAGGTAGGGAAGTTTTCATTGCATTTATGGATTTAGAAAAGCCATATGAAAAGGAGTGGATAGGGAGCAATGTGGCAGATGTTGCAAGTGTATGGAATAAGTAGTAAGTTACTAAATGCTGTAAGAGATTTTATGAGGATAGTGAGGCTCAGGTTAGGGTGTGTAGGAGAGAGGAGATTACTTCCTGGTAAAGTAGGTCTTAGACAGGGATGTGTAATGTCACCAGGGTTTTTTAATATATTTATAGATGGGTTGAAAAAGAAGTAAATGCTAGGGTGTTGGGGAGAGGGGTGGGATTAAATTATGGGGAATCAAATACAAAATGGGAGTTGACACAGTTACTTTTTGCTGATGATACTCTGCTTATGGGAGATTCAAAAGAAAAAGTTGCAAAGGTTAGTGGACGAGTTTGGGAGGGGTGAAAGGTAGAAAGTTGAAAGTGAACATAGATAAGAGGAAGGTGATGAAGGTATCAAACGATTTAGATAAAAAAAAATTGGATATCACATTGGAGAGAGGAGTATGGAAGAAGTGAATGTTTTCAGATCTTTGGAAGTTGACTTGTCAGCGGATGGTTTTATGAAGGATGAGGTTAACTATAGAATTGATGAAGGAAAAAGGCGAGTGGTGCATTGAGGTATCTGTGGAGACAAAAACATTATCCATGGAGGCAAAGAAGGGAATGTACGAAAGTATAGTGGTACCAAACATATGGGTGTGAAGCTTGGGTTGTAAATGCTGCAGCGAGGAGGCGGCTGGGAGGCAGTGGAGATGTCCTGTCTAAGGGCAATGTGTGGTGTAAATATTATGCAGAGAATTCAGAGTGTGGAAATTAGGAGAAGGTGTGAGTTACTAAAAGTTTTGTCAGGGCTGAAGAGAGGTTGTTGAGGTGGTTTAGTCATTTAGAAAAATGGATCAAAGTAGAATGACTTGGAGACGTATAAATCTGTAGGGAAAGGAAGGCGGGGTAGGGGTCATCCTCAACAAGGTTGGAGGGAGGGTAAAGGAGGTTTTTTTGGGCGAGGGTCTTGGACTTCCAGCAAACGTGTGTGAACATGTTAGATAGGAGTGAATGGAGATGAATGGTTTTGGGACCTGCGAGCTGTTGGAGGGGAGCAGGGTAATATTTTTTGAAGGGATTCGGGCAAACTGGGTTTAACCCGGGCTTGAGTTCTGGAAATGGAAAGTACAATGCCTGCACTTTGAAGGAGGGGGTTTGGGATATTGGCAATTTGGAGGGACTTCTAAACTGTCGTATCTGAACGCCTTGTAAAGACTGATTATGTAGGAGTGAGGTGAAAGTGTTGAATGATGATGAAAGTATTTTCTTTCTTTTTGGGGATTTTCTTTTTTTTTGGGTCACCCTGCCTCGGTGGGGGGCGGCCGACGTGTTAAAAAAAATTGTGTTGTAACATCTATTTTTACTGCCCAGGAGGAAAATATGGCTCTTACACGTCGCATAAAAGAGGAGCGTGATGCCGTGGTGCATCTTCGTGTCCAGCTCCAGCAGGCTCATTGGAAATGTTTCCCCACCAATCGCCAATTGCCCCTATCTGCTAGTTTGTTTTACTAGTACCCTTTTTTATCCAACCTTCATAATTTTCCATTCCCTCATCTTGGGAGTATGTCATGGCTGTTATTAGGGTAGGGCCTCCATAAACTGAATATACTGACATATTGACGTATAAGTACTGTATTATACTTGATATAAAGATCATGCCTCAATTATATCTTTTGTAATGAAAGATTTTTTTTAATTGGGGCACAAGTCCCCAAAGGTCTCAGAACTAACTTAGCCACTAAGTATGTTTTGAGGTTATGTATATTTTCATAACATGATGTAAATTTTCATGTCATTATCAAATGATCATTTTCATTAACAATAGAAATAGTATAATGCAATTGAAAATCAAATCTTGTTTCAGCTGTATCAAAATGTCTTAGTTTTGTACATTTTAAATATGAGATAAGTGGAATTTTGTTGTCAGAAATGTCCATAGGACTTAAATGGGTTAAACAAAGCTATGTAGTTTTTTGTTTTGGCAGATGATTTTTCACCTTCACCAGCAGCCTCCAACCAGATATTAATTTTAGTGAAGGTAAGGCAACATTTTGGCCACCTTAGTCAATACCAGTCCATTATTATTTAAAAAAAAAAAATCATAAAAGTTTCTTTTACAGCTATTTTCTTATATGATGTTTCTAAATGTAGAATGAAGTGGTTTCATGTAAGTCTAAACATGAGTTGTGTACTTACCATATCATAGTAGGCAGCAGGTTAAGATAGGTAATGAATACTCCTCTTTTGAGCAGCACTATACTAGTTGTTTTTTCCATAAGAAAGTAAGTAATGAAATGTCCAAGAAACAGAAGAATGCTGCCTGTTTACCCCAATATTAGCAGTAATTGTTTAGAAACTGGAGACAGTAAGTAATGTATAGTACATAGGAAGTGCCAAATGAAAATTTTTAATGTTATTCCTATGTCAAGGTAGATATTTTTAGGAGTTCCATGATTTCATAATTTTGGTATCTCTTGTCTCACTTGAATTACCAAAGCAAGTTGAAGAATGAGTGTGCTGCAGAGTGAATTTTGAATTTTTTATACTGTTTTTCATAGCAAGGATAAGGTTTCCTAACTACCATAATTTGTTGCAAGGCTGGAATTTCTCACTTGGGTATTTAATTATACTATTATGGATGAGCTTTTACTTGTTAGAAGATCCAGTTTTTTAAATATATGGTTTTAAAGAAATGATATATCATTCTCTCTGGTTATTGTATTATATGATAATTGGCAAGAGAATTACCCAAAATAGCCATCAAGAGTGCCTACTATAAATTACTGTATCTACCTGGGGTACTTATTTTCAAACATTATCAAATTTTGTCAGCAGATGTATTAAGCTTCCCAGTTGTTACTGCTCTTGCACAGCCCACAGTCTAATAGAATATGTCCCCTTCATAGTGTATATAATGAAAGATGATAAATTATGGTAATGCCAGTTTAACCTGGAGAACGAGGAGGTTTTCTCACTTTGATTCATAAAGTGTGTGTTTGTCTTGGTATTACATGTACCGTGTTACTTTTTGCCACAGGCCTCAACATGAGCGGTTGTCTGCGTGCTGCAGGTGCATGCACACCCCCATGATATAGGGAATCTCTAGGTAAAAAAGTGGTAAAAGCAAAAATCTCATAGTTAAGATAGGTATTGCTAAACTTTATTACAGGGAGGTGTTTAAAACTGTGGTGGTTTTTCATGTCCAGAGCAGGACAAGCATCACATAATATGCAAAATTTCTTTTCTTTGATAAACTTATCACTTTTTTTCACTATTTTTAAATTACACTAAAATCTAGAAAAATTACTTGTACCTAGAACTAGAAAACTCATTCCTGATTAAACTGTAAATTATATTTTCTCACTTAAAAGGTAGAATTCAACATTACAGTTTGTTTTTGCTATTTCCCTTAATAAAATTGAAGCAACTGAAAATGAATATTTAGCAAATGACATCAAATCCCACTTGCCAGACAGACAACTCATTTCTGAAGCTAACGTTGAAGCCTATAATATTTATAAACTATCTTATAACTTTGAAAATATTTAAGCCACAACTACATTTACAGTAAAGGGTGATACCTGTGTCTAAGATTGTGATAAAATATTTCCTTGTTAGTTAACAATTTTCTATATACGTATAGTAGTTTCATTAAATAGGTTTTTGTATAGCTGCATCTTCATGATTATCATATACAATATTTGTTTTAACTTTCTTTATAATTTTAAGTTAATTATTGCATGCCCTAAAGGGAGTAACTTTTGTATCATAAGTCATCTCTAGATTGGAGTCATTATCTAATGTTTTACCACAAAGCTTTAATACTGTACTGTATATATAATCAAGCATTTGAAGTAAACCCTCAACATATATATCAGTAACCCCAAGTTTTTTTTATGTCCATTGATTATAAATGAATTGAGCATCTTGATGAAATAACAGAACTGTTTTGAAAGAAGAGAGAGGTTTGGGGAACATAAATAAAAAGGAATGAAAGCATCACTAGCCCCTAGGAACTATGAAATTAATGTTGTAAATATTCCATGTACTGATTGTTAAAAAATTATGGGAAATGTTTTATTTAAATGTAGATTTTTTTTTTCGGTTACTAGAAACCTGAACTGCAGAGTTGGTTTGTCATCTGTGGATGTCAGAACGGTGACATTAGAGATTGCAGGATGTGTTACTTTAGAAAAGTTTGTCTTGCAAAGATCTACCATCGTTCTTGATGAACTAAGGTGAGAAATGATAGTTTCTGATGTATGAAACTTCAGCAGATCATTAATTTTACTATTATTCAGATCCTGTTATCTTTGAATACTTCTGTTAATTATTTCACTGTTGTCATGACAGCTATGTTTTCTTGGAAAGAATGTATAAGTATTTCTGTTGACGTGATGATTTTTTTTTTTTTTGTCAGCTTTACCCCATTCCTGTTCTTAGTTAAAATATGATCTTCATTAGAAAAACTTATGCGAGATTTATCGTTAAAAAAATTCTGTATCCTAATGCCATCTCTCTTCATGCAGAATAGTTAGACATGAGACACACTTGTCTTTCTTTTGAAACAGATGAACAGACAGATGAAAAACATGCATAAAAAACATGTACAAGCATGCACAAAAATGCACTCATAAAAACTGAAAAACATTCACAAAAACACAAACATGAAAACACAGGATATAAGCTTTAAGCTACAGGAAGAGGCTAGTGGAAGTGAATCTAATGACACTGGAGGGCAGAAAAAGCAAGGGAGACATGATAACAGCTTGCAAAATATACAGAGGCATTGATAGGGCAGACTGGGATAGGATGTTTGAGAGATGGGAAAATGGTACTTGGGGCACAGCTGGAAGTTTAACACAGATGAGCCACAGGGATGTAGGAAGTATTTCTTCAGTCTCAGGGTGGTCAGTAAGTGGAATGATTTCAACAAGGAGTAGTGGAGGCAAGCTCCATCAAAGTTTAAAAGCAGGTGCGGTAGGGCCCACAAGGTTAAAAGAGAGTGAATCTGGCAAGTGCCGAGTTGAGAGGTATGACCTGGAGCTAAGACTTGTATAGATGACTGCATATGGTGACACACACACTCACACGCGTGCGTGTGTGCAGCTAAGTTGGACATGCGCGATTCTTGGACTACAGTTGAGATTCATTTACACAAGTTATTTTGTCCCTACACCCATTTTTTGTATGAATTATTAACTTCCTTCTTCTATAATATCTTGGTTTTCTACTTGGCATATAATGACCTGATTTAAAGTATTTTTACACTAATGTGAGTGTATATGTCTTCCAGTGTTCTCACTTGTTCAGGTCACTGTTTGGTTTAACTAGTTAGAACTACTGTCTGTAGGTATACTGTATGTATATACATGTATGTATATGCATGGAGCTGTAGCATATAAATGCAACAAATTAATACTGTACTTAATTTTATATGCTCTCATGAATCTCTTGAAAGTTCAAAAAAAAAAACCTGGATATTATGCTGGCTGGCTTTAATTGCAGAAATGCTGTTGCCTGACAAGCTCTGATAAATTGCAGGTTAATATCAGAACCCCCTGATCTGCTTTGTATATTGTAAAGCTCATATTGAAGTGTTTTGAGTGAAGATCCCTGGTTATTTGAGACATATAATGCACTGTACTGAGTAAAGTTTCTTAATTGGCTGGTGTGTATGGTGTATTAAGTAGCCCTCTTAATTTATTTTTTATGTGACATCAACCTTTTCACAGCACAATAAATATTTACTTAGTTTGAAAAGCCTATATTGGGCATCTCTAAATAATTTTAAGCTTAATCTTAATCTAATTGCATCTTCAAATTGCACAAAATCAAGAAATTCATAACCAACACAAAATGAAAAAAAGTATCTGTCAGTTACTTCAGTGCTGTAAGTTTTGATGTTACAGGCTTCCCAAAAATTTTAACCACTTGGAGAGCTTGCAGCTAAGGTAGCATTTCTGTATGGGCAAGACTTGATTTAGTAGCCTTATAAGTTGCTTTTACCTTGAGACAATGTATCATTCCACACCTCTATATACAGTACATAAAGAAACTACCTTAACGAGGTTGTTCATCCTTTTCAAAAAATAAAAAAAAAAAAAAAAAAAAAAAAAAAATTATATTTCCTTACAAAATCAGCATATGTCACAACAGAGAAAATGTACATCAGGGAAAATTTCAGATATAGCTAGAACAGAAATTAAAGCATTCATGCCAAATGGAAGAAGCACAAGAGACAAAAGCATTTCAAGAAATTTGGGGAAAAATCCAAACTACTTTTTCACATATGCTAAATCCAAGTAAAAAAAAAAAACTTGTAGTGCTGGATGCCTACTCAGAAAACTTGCATACGGAAAACAACAGAAAAATTAGCGAAATTCTGAAAGAAATATGAATATGTCAGTTAGATATTAATACCATAGTACAGTAGACCCCGGTGTTCGTGATTTTTCATTCCAGAATGCTGTTCAAGTGCCATTCCCAAACGAATTTATTCCCATAAGGAATAATGTAAATTAGACTAGTCCTTTTAGACCCCCAAAAATACACTTACAAAAGCACTTGCAAAAATAAACTTACATAAAAGGGCGAGTTTGGAGCATCACGAACACCGGGGTCCACTGTATGTATTCATTATTTCTCTCCAGGGGGAAGTGAACAGAATTCTTCCTCCGTAAGCCATGCGTGTCGTAGAGTCGACTAAAATGCCAGGAGCAAGGAGCTAGTAACCACTTCTCCTGTATACATTTCTGAAGTTAAAAGAGAAATTTTTTTTTCTTTTGGCCACCCTGCCTCGGTGGGAAACGGCCAATTTGTTGAAAGGAGATGATTTATTTTTCATAAATTCCCGCCAACCCTACAAAAATATGTATCTGACATTAGCACTAATCTTTCAGATTTCAAAGGGAAGAGCAATTCTCCATGGTCTCATTTGTCAAATGCCTTTGTTTAATACTGGTCTAGAGGAAGATTCTGCCCGTCAAAACTATTAGATCACTATTACAAAATTATGGAGGCCTCAGAAGGAAAGAAAATGTTGATTTAATCTACATGGGTTTTTCAAAGGCATTTGACAGATGAGACCATGGAGTAATTTTATTAAATGAGGTCAATATGTATAACAGGAAAATAGGGAAATGGATATTCAAATTTCTAGCAAACCAATCACAAGGCGTGGTAGTAAACAAAGTTCAGTCTCGGGAAAGTAAAAAGTTCAGTACCCCCAAGGCATGGTCCTAACACCGTTACTCTTTCTCATCCTCATAGCGGACATAGACAAGAACACCAATGAATATTTATTTTTTTTACTCTAATATTATTTTTGCCTTGCCTTTTATTAAGGTCGCCTCTTTAAATTTGGGAAAGGGTTTAAAAACGGACCCATTATATTAAATGAGTCTTGACTTTATTGTATGTCAGGCACAGCATAACATCCACTTTGAAAAAAAAAAATGGGAAATATAATTTAACTTACATAGTCCTTTCTTCTCTTTTACAACATTGAATAGTCTAAAGATCACAGCGAATATTGTTGTTGAGAGTAAAGGAGAGTTCTAACTTTTGTTCACATGAAACTTCACTATCTGAATCTTTCCAGTTTTAAATACGTACATTTTACCTTTGACCTCAGGTTTTGTAAATAAGTCAAATTTAATACTAAGGAGCTATGTGTGAATGCCTCGGATGTCCAAGCGTAATACAAATTTTGTTCATAAAAGTATACTGCATAATTTTGTCTTAATCATCATATGTTGTAGATATTTGATTAGTTACTTCTGTATTCTATTGGTTAAGCTATTGTTAGTTGCCTAAACTACATTGGAGTACTAGGATGCTGGGTGTATATATCATGATCTTCCAGTTACTGTATTTGTAAATACTGTTCCATGTCAGAAAATTGGCAAATACAGTGGACCCCGGTGTTGTCCTGCTCAAAACACTCCCTTTTATGTAAGTGTATTTTTTAAATGCTTTTGTAAGTGTAGTTTTGGGGTCTAAAGGACTAGTCTACTTTACATTATTTCTTAAGGGAATAAATTCGGTTGGTAATGGCACTTGAACAGCATTCTGTTATGAAAAAAGGACGAACACCGGGGGGCCACTGTACAGTACCATGATTTTATGTACAAGTACTTAAATTAACTAGTGATTAAAGTATAACTAGTGACTCTTGTACTTAAATTAACCAGTGATTCTAGGGTTAATCTGTATTGCAATTTTTAATATGGAATATTATATAACCTTTGTATATATCTATTCCATATATTTTCTAAGTACTGTATTTGCTGATGAATTGTAGATTTATTTTATTGTGGGCAGAATTGTATGGAAAAAATTGTGGGCTTAAATGTGAAAACAATCCAATAAGCCTGTTACTTTTTATTTTGTGCTTTGATACAGTATTCATGTTTGAGACATGGCATGAAAATGTTGTACTGTTTAAACTTTCCTTCTACTGGCAAGCCTAGAGGCAATTCAGGAATTGTTTTAAATTAATATAATTGAATTTTTTTGGCAAAAAAGCAGTAATATAAAAATTGCCCTTTTTTAAAAATTTTAGTCAATAAAAATCTAAATAAGTGAGTAAAGCTTGACAATAAGTTTGTTAGGCCCAGGCCGTTGATAGTTCTGGTCTTAATGTTGTCTTTGTTTGCAAAAAAGTTTATCTATATTTATATAAATGTCTTTGTTTCTGCCCCTATGAGGGGGAAACTTCATCTTTTATGCTGTACTCTACATTGTTTTTGCTGTATGAAGATAATAATTATTATAAGTTATGAAAAATTTCCCAAATAAGTAGGGACAGAGACAAAGTATACTCTGAGCAAGTATAGATAATTTAAATTTTTTTATAAAAAAAAAAAAAAACCTAGAACTGTCAACATGCCTGGTCTAGCATCTTTTTGCTCACTCTTCTCACTTATTTCATATTTTTTTTTATTATATTAAAGTCTGTTAAGAGACAGTTTTCATATTACTGCTTTTTTCCACTAAACATTTAACATTAATATATGAATTTAAAAAGTGTGATAGGTAATGGGGGAGCTGTATGGCAAATGTTGTAAATATGGGTAAGCAGTGTTCCCAACAGCAGTTTAGTTTTTCTGTAGGTAGTGATGCTCAGGTTGTATTTTTGATCCTTGTGGTCTAACATTGCTACCATGCGAGATGAAAATTGTCCAAAAAAAAAATTATACCAACGTAAAATCATTTATGGTGGGGGGATGGGTGATAGGCCGAAATGTTATCAAGTCTTTTCTGTACAGTGGCCCCCGAGTTATGATAATCCTTTCCCAGAAGGCATCATTCCTCAAAACTATCATAACTCAAACCTCAAAATTGGTTTTATGGTGATTTTTTCCCAAGATGAGAACACCCCAATCTCCCCAGGAATTTTTTTTTTTTTTTAAAGGCTTTTGAGTGGAAAGCATGCATATGTTAAATTTAAATCTTCAGAGGCATTGGCAAGTAGCAGAATAAGTCTATCTTTCATAGGCTTATGCCAAGAAAAGTTGCAGGATTGGTAAGGCAGGCAGGACAGGGCAGAGGGGGTGGAAAGCAGGCAGATTGTAAGGAATTGTATATGTACTTAATATTTACATTTGCTATCAAAGTCTCCGTTGCCCATGTCTGGTGTCTAGTAAAATTGGTCTCCCTTTCCCTGTGCATGCTTTCCCCCCATCCACTTTCCCTCACTTTTTCCCCAAAACCCCCCCTCCACCCCTGACCTCCACTAGACACCTCCCTGTCCTCCATTGCAGACCTTTTCTTCACCTTGTCTTGTTTCTGGGCTGAGGCCCATTTTCACCAACCATTGTAAGCATATTGTATCTCAAATTTTTTATAAAACTTAAAAAATAAATTTCTATGTGGATAAATAGTAACTCAAAATTTTCATAATTCAAGCCCATCATGACTCAGACCACTGTATTTTGTCTGCATATGAATTTTAAAATAATTTTCTGTATAATTTTATGACAAAAGTTTTGTGGTAAACAGCTTTATTGTGTTTGTTCTGAGGATAATTTTAAAAAAGCTATTTAATGAATCTGAGCATTTAAAATTTTCCTATGTACTGTATTAATACCTTGTGCAGCCAGTACAAAACACAAGAATTTTAAAAAAATTAATATCTCCCTGGCTTATGATACTTAATACAGTACAGGTACGGTGAAAACCTCAAGTCTTGCAATCATAATCCCTTTTAAAATTTAGATTTAAATTTAGGTTTTTATTTCAGTAGAAACACCCATTTCAGTTAAAGGCACATGGGACGAAATTTATTTTCATTAAGGAGTTCTGGAGCAGAATTCTTTAAATTTAGGAAACCCCCAGCAAGGGGGCGAAACCTCCCAAACACATTAGGCAACTCCATTGTCTTAGCATGCAAGGGGGGAAAGATGGGATGAAATAAACCAGCCTCCCACACAGGTCAGTGTATCTGGGTGCATATAGGGAATTTGGGTCTATTTTCTCAGTTTTTTTCCCTTTTTTTCATTGCCCCATTTATCTCTTGGGTATTTCCAAAAAAAGGACGTTAAATGGTGAAAAAGGAAGAATATTTTGTGTGAAAAAATGCTATTCGAAAAAACTGGAGGGGATTAGATGCGAAGGGTGATGTGTGCATCATGGAGACAACGAGCATTTGGGTTAGAGAACCACGATTTGGTCAATTTGAGATAATGAGGCAAAAAAAAGGGCTTGTGCAATGAGTAATCCTCAGTGTGACACAGAAAAAAGAATGGGGAATGGGTCCACAACTCACTCAGAGACATTAAGCATTCAACTCCACTTGAAGGTAAGTAACAAATAATGTACCGTATTAATGTAACCTTTTTAACAAATATACTTTCTTTTTAAATGTCTGAAACTCACCAGAGTTCAGGATTTCGAACATCATCGTCAACATTTAGGTAAGAAAAACTTTATTTTGTGACATTAAAACAGTTGGTTATAGGTCTCGAGGTCAGAAAACGCAACCCTATTTTCCCCATAGGGTTTTTCAATCCAAAAATTAAGAAATCATTAAAAAAGTTTTCTGAAACATAACCTAGGGAATTATAATCATCCACTGTTATTCAGGAAGAACAATATTTAACAAAAAGGTTTTTGTGCAATTTGAAAAATATCTTCAATAATATGTCTGATAGGATAATAGAAGACACATAAGTGTCATTGATTTAGCTGAAAATTTTTCTGATGCTATTCATTGAAAAAGGATGGAGGCTCGATCCTCCATCCACTAACCCAACCCTGTTTTCCCAGCCAGACTGTTGGAGCCTCACTGAGGCAGGGTATTGGCATTAATGAGAACTTCCTTTACTATTATATAGTGGGGAAAAAATATTCTTCAGTATATTTGTGGACTAGAGGTGAATGGTGAATTTTGTTTTAAGCCAGTGATACTTGAGTAAGAAAAAAATTGTGAAAGAGGATGAAAAGTATTAAAAACAACCAGATAATATATTGGATCTTTGAAACAGCACCATTCTTTCAAATATTCTTAAATTTTTTTTCTATATTGCTTTGCTACATCCTTTTTTCAGTCTAAAAACCACACATTGACCTTACCATATTCAGAATATTAAACATTTTTAAACTTGCTGTTTATGTACAGATGCCCCTGCTTTACAGTGGTTTGACTTGCGTATTTTGACTACAATGGCGATAAAAAACAAAAAACTGTACATTTATTGATGGGATAAACTCATATTCATTTTTTATTTTTAAATACTGGTATTTAGTTAGTTACAGAAATTTTTTATTTATTCAATGACAGTTATTTATTTATCATACATTCAGTTACAGTAATTGTTTATTTATTCAGTGACAGTAGTTATTTATTTTTATCATACATTGGCTTACGATATTTTCAACTTGGGGGGGTTCATCAGAACACAACCCCATGTAAGTCAAGTAGTACCTGTATACTTTACCCTAGCTAAATTACATTGCACATCAAGTAAATGGTAGTTTTAAATATTAATAGAATGTATGATACTATTTTTTTACAAATATAACTAGATAACTTTATGAGATGCTAAAGGGGTGATGTGTCCATGGGGGCAATCGGCTTTTGGGTTTAAGTACCAACGATTTGGTCAATTTGAGATAATGGGCAAAGATAAGGGCTTGTGCGTGAGTAATCCTCAGGGGACACAGCTATTTACCAACTTACACTGCTTATCTTTTCAATAACAAGGAGGAGGCATTTCAGGTACATTGCTCAACGTCATCTGGTGGTTTTTTTTTTTCTCGGTGTTCGTATGACAGTTTAATATGGTATACTACTGTCCTTTTTTTTTTTCATAGCTACTTCCACAAGTCTTATTGATAGCATTTATATGCATGTGCAGTATTATCCTTCTTGAGTGATCGGGGAAAATTTTTTGGGTCACCAAAAGATTTTTTTCCCCCCTTCCCCCCTTGGAAAATGATTATATGAATGTAAATTTTAGATAGGTTAATGCTGTATTATGATTATGCAAATTTTGATATGATTAAGATTGCTAGGTTGCTTGGTGTAAATTAAATTTTGGTGCATAATAAATAGGCATAATTTTAGTTTTTTTTTTCTTGGGCGGGGGAAATAATCTTCATGTGATTCAGTGTTTGATTTAATCAGCTCTGATTCAGGATGCAAGTTTTACAATACGGTTTAATATAAAAAAATCATGGATGATTTAACTGTTTAATGGAATAGATGATTAGACAGGTAGGGGGAGGATCAACCCTCCAAACTTAAGCTATACAAGATTCATTTTTACATTATGGGTAGTCCTTTTATTTTTTTTATTTACAGTACTGTTTTTTATTTCATCATCAGCTAAGGGATATTCATTTAAATGTTGCTTTAAAATTAAATCATTGACATTATGTTTGAATTTGTTTTAACCTTTTAACTGTGTCCAGCATACTAGTATGCAAGTGATACTTTTAAAAACTAGTATGCAGGTGATCTTTTGTCAACATACAGTATGCAGGTGATACTGTGTCCAGCATCTAGTATGCAGGTGATCGGGCCCGCATCTAGTATGCAGGTGATACTTTGTCCCATACTAGTATGCAGGTTCTTGTACAGCATACTAGTATGCAGGTGATACTTTGTCCAGCATACTAGTATGCAAATGAATTTTTCCCGCATCTAGTATGCGGTGATCTTTTGTCCAAATCTAGTATGCAGGTGATCTTTGTCCAGCATACAGTATGCAGGTGATACTTTGTCAAGCATACTAGTATGCAGGTGATACTTTTTCACATCTTATGCAGGTGATACGTGCCCAGCACTAGTATGCAGGTGATAATTGTGTAATATGTTCATGAAAATTGTTCCAGCATCGTATGCAGGTGATAGTGTCCACATACTAGTATGCAGGTGATTTTGTCCAGCATACTAGTATGCAGGTGATATTGGTCCAGCATACTAGTATGCAGGTGATAACTGTGCCCAGCGTACTAGTATGCACAATTTTTGTGGCTTCAAAATGCCCCTTGCTATTTTTTGACATAAAAATTATCGGGGTCTTCCCCTCTTCATGCCTTTCAAAAAACCTAAGACCAGACTTGTCCATGCAGTGCATTTTGGTTAACAATGCCTAACTAAAGTAGAAAAAATTCATGAAATCGTAATCCGTTGCAGTAAAACCCCAGAAAAGGGTTTAAAACCCATGGTGGCCAGTTAACGCCCTGGCCTGCAAGTTTTAGGGCTCGCAGGTCACCCATTCTGTGATAGGTGACAATGAATTCAGAACCTTTTTTCCCCAAGCCCCCACCCCCTGGTGTGGAATTTGCTGGGAAAATGCCTTATTCATTCAAAATTTTTTCAATTTTATGATGCTAACAGTGGAATTCAGCCTAAAAAACACACTGTGGCCCCCCGTTTCAGTCACCTCAAATCGAAAAATTATGTAAGTGTAATATTGTAAGTGCTTTTGAAGTGTATTTTGGGGTCTGAAATGGACTAACCTACTTGACATTATTCCTTAAGGGGGTTTAAAAAAGTTGGAATGGCACTTGAGCAGCCTTCTGGGAAAGAATTAGAAAAACTGGGGGCCACTGTATGTTGATTTAAGTAACCTTAAAAACTCTATAGTCAAACAATGAATTATTTTCATGGTTCATGAGTATTACACCTTGAAACAATTATAACTTGTAAGATTTTCTTGTAAATATAAGTTTTACAGTGATCTTAAAGGCAAACAGGTGTTCTGGGACAGAAATTTTAATTGTTTATACATATATTATACAGGATATTCCCAACCAAATATAAGCATACCACAACAATTAACCTGGGGGATAACATTTTTTAAGGAATATTGTATTATAAAATGCCTTGTTTATAGTGTTAAAAAGGAATCGAAAAAATAGAATAAAATACAATATTTGCCCCAATTCTGTATAGTATTCCAAATGGAGCAGTGTTGGTCTATGCATTTATTTCTCCATGTGTTTAAAGCGCTGAGACACCTTGTAACATAAAAAATTAGTGTAAAATTTTAAAACCCTTAAAAAATTGAAAAACAATAATGATCTGTCATCAGTAAATTTAAAACGTTAATATTGTGGTGCAAAGCACTTTGCTGACAGGCAATTTTTTCCTAGTTCACCCAAAAAAATTGAAATGTTTATCAGATTCCATTCATTTTTTTTTTGATTCATAAAATTGCATTTTTCATTCTAAAAAAAAAAACTTTTAAAATCCCCCACACATTTTTATTCCCCAGGAAAGCCACAGTTAAGGGGGTTTAAAGTATGCTGATGATTCTGGTAACGCTTTTTCCTTGTACAGTGGTAGTTTAAAAAATAATTCGCCCCGAAGGCTGTTCAAGTGCCGTTA
Source organism: Cherax destructor (assembly GCA_009830355.1). NCBI lineage: Eukaryota > Metazoa > Arthropoda > Malacostraca > Decapoda > Parastacidae > Cherax > Cherax destructor. Next base: position 18,265 of record WNWK01032331.1, read on the forward strand.
CAGAACAAATTTGTTCCCACAAGGAATAATGTAAATTAGATTAATCTGTTTCAGACCCCCAAAAATACACTTACAAAAGCACTTACAAAAATATACATACATAATTGTTCGAGTTCGGAGCTGTCAAAATCCGGTACCACTGTACTTCAAAGGAAACAAAAGCACTTTTTTCACTTAATCTCTAGTGTTTTTCTTTTTTAAATCTTTGAGGTGAGATGTTGCCACCATAAACAGTAGTGTCTATAACAGTAACATCCTAGTCTTGTGATTTAGCTCCCTTCTTATGGACTAGGAGACTAGTGTGTTACAGTGATCCTTATTAAGCACCTTTATTTACTCTCATAGGTAGGAGCTCTGAGGTATCCTTTATATAATAATAATAATAATAATAATTTTTATTTAGATATGATACAAAGATGTACTACATAGTTCTAGGTATAAAGGGGGTGTACATGCCAAAAGCCCCTATTATGCTGAGCATTGTGGGCATTCTTAAAATTAATTAACAGTAGACTACATGGTAAAAATTATGGTTGATAATTTACAAAATAAGTATAATTGTGTATTTGAGTTGTGAAATTTGAATATAAGCCATCTTCTAGTTGATACCATAGGCTTTTCTAAATTTTATAGCATCTATTTATGTATTGTAATAAATGTAGTAAGTTTGTTGACCAATTTAAATCTTCCATTAAGTGGTTCTACATTTTTTCACTTTTGCAGGCTGTGATTCTTCTATTAAAAGTCCATTCAGAGGGGAAAACAGAAATATGTACTGTATAATTTTTCTCGTAAAACCAATACATACTATATTCACAAACATATTTAATATCTCATTTTTATTGAAAATTTTGGTTTTATGATTTCATAAATGAATATCATATATAATAAATAGTACATTTATGTTCATCTATAAAAGAGAAGAAGAAAAACTTTATAAAACTGGGATGCTTGAATGTGCGTGGATGTAGTGTGAATGATGAGAAAGAGGTGATTGCTGATGTTATGAATGAAAGAAGTTGGATGTCCTGGCCCTAAGTGAAAAAAAAAGCTGAAAAGGGGAGGTGAGTTTCAGTGGGGAGAAATAAAAAGGGATTAAGTCAGGAGTATCTGGGGAGTTAGAGCTAAGGAAGGGTAGCAATAATGTTGAAGGATCAGTTATAGATGGGCTAATGAGAGTATAGGCAATGGGGTCTAAGATGTATGGAGTAGATTTAAGAATGTAGTGTTAGTGTGTTCAGCAGAAGTTTGTGGTTACAGGAAAGTGGTCGGGGGGAAGAAGAACGATTGGTGGAATGATGATTTAAGGGAGAAAAAGTTAACATACGAGAGGTTTTTACAAAGTAGAAGTGATGCAAGGAGGGGAAAAGTATGGAGAGAAAAAAAGAGGTTAAGAGAGTGGTGAAGCAATAAAAAAAGCAAATGAGAGAGTGGGTGAGATGTTATCAATAAATTTTGTTGAAAATAAGAAAAAATTTTGGAGTGAGATTAATAAGTTGAGGAAGCCTAGGGAACGAATGGATTTGACAGTTAAAAATAGGAGAGGAGAGTTATTAAATGGAGAGTTAGAGGTATCGGGAAGATGGAGGGAATATTTTGAGGAATTGTTAAATGTTTATGAAGATAGGAGGTTGTGATTTCATGTAGTATAGGGCAAGGAGGAATAACATCTTGTAGGAGTGAGAGAGCCAGTTGTGAGTGTGGGGAAGTTCGTGAGGCAGTGGGTAGAATGAAAGGGTTAAGGCAGTGGGGATTGATTGGATAAAGATAGAAATGTTAAAAGCAGGTGGGGATATAGTTTTGGAGTGGTTGGTGTTATTATTTAATAAATGTATGGAAGAGGGTAAGGTACCTAGGGATTGACAGAGAGCATGCATAGTTCCTTTGTATAAAGGCAAAGAGGACAAAAAGAGTGCAAAATTATAGGGGAATAAGTCTGTTGAGTATACATACCTGGTAAAGCGTATGGTAGAGTTATTATTGAAAGAATTAAGAGTAAGACGGAGAGTGGGATAGCAGATGAACAAGGAGGTTTTAGGAAAGGTAAGGGGTATGTAGACTAAGTGTTTACAGTGAAACATATAGGTGAACAGTATTTAGATAAAGGTAAAGAGGTTTTTGTGGCATTTATGGATTTGGAAAAGGTGTATGACAGGGTGGATAGGGGGCAATGTGGCAGATGTTGCAGGTGTATGAATAGGAGGTAGGTTACTGAAAGAAGTGAAGAGTTTTATGAGGATAGTGAGGCTCAGGTTAGAGTATGTAGGGAGAGGGAGATTATTTCCCAGTAAAAGTAGACCTTAGATAAGGATGTGTGATGTCACCATGGTTCTTTAATATATTTATGGATGGGGTGGTAAGAGAAGAGAATCTGCGGGTGTGGGGTTAAAAGATAAAGAATCTAACACAAAGTGAGAGTTGTCACAGTTGCTCTTTGCTGATGACACTGTGCTTTGGGAGATTTGGAAGAGTTGCAGAGATTGGTGGATGAGTTTGGTAGGGTATGTAAAAGAATAAAATTAAAAGTGAATATAGGAAAGAGTAAAGTGATGAGGATAACATAAAAATTAAGTGATGAAAGATTGGATATCAGATTAGAGGGAGAGAGTATGGTGGAGGTGAATATATTCAGATATTTGGGAGGGATGTGTCAGCAGATGGGTCTATGAAGGATGAGGTGAATCATAGAATTGATGAGGGGAAAAGGGTGAGTGGTGCACTTAGGAGTCTGTGGAGACAGAGAACTTTGTCCATGGAAGCAAAGGGGGGAATGTATGAGAGGATAGTTATACCAACACTCTTATATGGGTGTGAAGCATGGGTGGTGAATGTTGCAACAAGAAGAAGGCTGGAGGCAGTGGAGATGTCATGTCTGAGGGCAATGTGTGGTGTGAATATAATGCAGAGAATTCGTAGTTTGGAAATTAGAAGGAGTGTGGGGTTACCAAAACTATTATCCAGAGGGCTGAGGAAGGGTTGTTGAGGTGGTTCGGACATGTAAAAGGATGGAACAAAATAGAATGACTTTGAGAGTGTATAAATCTGTAGTGGATGAAAGGCGGGGTAGGGTCGGCCTAGGAAAAGTTGGAGGGGAAGGGGGTAAAGGAGGTTTTGTGTGTGAGGGGCTTGGACTTCCAGCAAGCATGCGTGAGCGATTTGGTAGGATGAATGGAGACAAATGGTTTTTTGGACTTGATTTCTGTTGGAGTGTGAGCAAGGTAACATTATGAAGAGATTCAGGGAAACTGGCAGGCCAGACTTGAGTCCTGGAGATGGGGAAAACAGTGTCTGCACTCTGAAGGAGGGGTGTTAATGTTGCAGTTTTTTAACTGTAGTGTAAAGCACCCCTCTGGCAAGACAGTGATGGAGTGAATGATGATAAAAGTTTTTCTTTTCGGGCCACCCTGCCTTGGGAAGCGGCCGAAGTGAAAAAAAAAAATGTTCATCAGGGTGTTAATTTGACCTATGTGTGGGGGGGAATGATGAAACGTAAACTGCAATATATTCCAGTAATTTGTAGGCAGTATGATATAGAAATTATGATTTTTTGGGGTTTAAGTATGACATAACCAACAAGTGGTTATAAAAACACAGACAGCAAAAGACCTTCATTAATTTAACATTTCACCGACATGAAGCTTCATAAGACCATGAAACCTCATGAAAATGAAAAGTCATTATCAAGACCTGCTTCTGCTGTGTCTGTAACCTAAG